>JARQOC010000006.1:390046825-390088431 GCA_033576535.1 Allobates femoralis | reverse complement strand
TGTATTTCATAAGAAGTATAACTATTAGGGTCCCTTTACACGCCACCACTGAAAGGTAGCAACTGCCAGGCACTGGGGATAAGTGTGCCTGTTGCTATGAAATTGCTACGAAATGGCGGCGTGTAAATAGGGCAGTTCCTCCCAGTGTCCTGCAGTTGACTCAGATACCTGTTGCTGAGCCGTGCTCAAAAACAGAAAGGCAACACAAAGGCACAAGTGGCGTCTAAACCGGGCACAGGCATGGATGTTGCGTCGCCTAGTGAACTCCCAGGGACGTGCCACGGCGTCATGGATACCACGCCCCATCAGCGATCATTGGTGGGGGCAACTGTGTAACCATTGGCTGTCCATTCACAGGGCGCCATATTTAAAGAGCTGTCCATTCACAGTCCACAATTGCAATGGCGTCATGTATTAGCCAGCCTTCTTGCGCAGGCTGACCAATCATGACGTTATTGCGTTGTTCAATCAACGCTTTTGCATCACGGAATACACAACTCTGTCACGCCTATGTACTTACGGCGCGAAATATGTACGCCCATATTCCTTTGTGGTAGCGGCGTGTGAAGTAGCGAAGGTATTCAACAGGAAGTAAGCCGCAGGATCTGTCGGCACTTCCGGGGAACACAGATACCTTCAGTGGACAACGCAATGGCGGCGTGTATATGCGGCATCAGCAGTTGGTATCCACCGTTAAAAACGTGCGCGTGCATGTGCGGTGGATACCTGTTGCTAGGCATGTTGGGGACATGTTGGAAATTTTACATTGATACCCATGAGCTACAAGTTATGCAACTGTATATAACGCTACATATGACACATCACAGGGTATTACGGTATATGGTCACTAAACTATTACCACAGAAGACGCTGCATACCAGTCACATTATTCTACTAGTGCATAATGTATAATCTGGACCACAAATGATGTGAGCAACACGCTTCTCCATATCAACTGTGTTTTATGTCTGTCTCATACTTATTTTTATGGTACTTTCTCTGGTTATTGGGTTCATGCCTGCGAATATAGTTTCATATGTAGTAATGATTATAGTTTTCTTTGGCCACACTCAGGCATGAGACACATGTTGTGGATTTTTAATGAGGAAACCAAAAATCAGCAATTAAAATTAGTAGAACTTTATAAAGCAATGCCTGACTGAAAAATCTAACAGGGCTGGGTATATTGTGACGGCTGAAAGCGACCCTATTAAATGAACAACTACAGTCACTGTGCAGCCCTAGTCTTCATTTTCCAGAGCTGGTAACACATTGCATTTTTATAGGATATCCTCCTTTCTTTCCATAATGATAATAAATCAGTGGGACCTGGTAATCCACAGACAGTAACGAAACAATGAAAACTTGTTGTACAGTTGTGGCCTTTAATTTTGAGACTAAGGGTACCTTTACACGTCGCAACATTGCATGCAATTTCACTTGCAACTTACTGGTTGCAGTGAAATCATGGACACATTGTTCTATTTTGTGGTCGTGTACAAATGTAACAATGTGTCCATGATTTCACTGCAACCAGTAAGTTGCAAGTTAAATTGCATGCAATGTTGCGACGTGTAGAGGTACCCTTAAGGTGGGTTTACACGTTTCAATATCGTTGCGATATCGCACTTCAATGGCGCGGGAACGCGCATTTAGTGCACGTTTCTCCCGCATCGCATCGGAGGTTTACACGTTGCGATTTCTGTATCCAACGTCCGTGCGATGTCTATGCCCCCCAACCCAGGAACGACCATTTAACATGGGAGTGAATGGGTGACGTTGAACATCGCATCGTAGTTGGGCTGTCACACAGCACGATCCGGCTCCAATCTCCATTCAATATCGGAGCATTGAATAGCACGCTCATTCAATCCCCGATATCGCATTGACATCGTTCCTGCATCGTATTGGACGTTCACACCATACAACGCAGGAACGATATCGGCTCCAACGATCGAACCACGTGACTTTTCATTGAAATTGGACGCCGATATCGCAACGTGTAAACCCCCCTTTAGTCATGGTTACTGAAGCACAATTAATTATAAGGCTATGTTCACACTGGACATTTGTGATCTGTTTTTGGTGCTGAGCTATTTTTGAAAACTGCACCAAAAACGGATCAATCAAAAGGTCTCCCAGCAAAGAGAATGGGATTTTCAATTTGCTATGCAGACATCAGTGTTTTGACTGCTGCGTTAGTGGTGCAGAAATCGCATCCAGAAAATAATGAACATGTCAACTAGTGCTCCATTTTTCTGGTGCACCTTCTGCACCACTCACATTCAGTTATTTACCCTCCCCACGATTCCATGGTGAGCCCTGTCGATGTGTTCCTTCAGGTCATCGCAGGACCTGTGGGTAGTCAGGTATTGTGCTAACAGGACCTGCCACCATGTGACTCAGGCTGAGTGACATGCTGCTACAACCAGTAAGTACTCATAGACAGGTCCTGCCAGTGCCCAGAAGGAGCACGTCACCAGAGCTTGCCTTGGGATCGGGTAAGAAAGTGTGTGTGTCTGTCTGTGTCCCCCGAAAATGGAACAAAAAAACAACACACACAGATGATGCGTTTGTGATGCTTTTTTGAAAAAAAAGGATCTGATTTTGGTGTAGAAACTGCACCAAGAACAGATCAACAAAAAAAGGAGCACAAACACACTGTCTGAACTTAATATTAGAGTTTCATAGGTTTTTACACTTTTATTGACAAATATATCAAGTGAATGCAAAGTCTCAAGATTTACAGTGTTGACCCTTATGGTTCAAGACTCCTGCAGTTTGCCCTGCACATCCTGGATTTTAGCTTCTGGGGCAAATTCTGAATAACAGTAATCCAATTTTGTCTAATCAGTGCTTGAAAACAATTTCTATATTTTTCTTCAGCCACTGGCTTTTTGAGGATTTACCACAAGTTTATCTATGGGATTGATATCTGGGGAGTTTCCTGGCCATGAACCCAAAATTTCAATGTTTAGGCTACTAAATGACATAGGGCCACTTTACACACACCAACTTATCTGTCCAACTTCTGACCAACTTGCTGGTTGCAGTGAAATCATGGACACATTGCTCCATTTTGTGGCTGTGTACAAATGGAGCAATGTGTCCATGATGTCACTGCAACCAGTAAGTTGGTCAGAAGTTGGACAGATAAGTTGGTGTGTGTAAAGTGGCCCTTAGGCTTTGTGCCGATGTAGAATATGTGCTGTTGATTTTTGACTTCCAAAATTCGCACCATGTTTCCAAGATCCACACAGATAAGTTGTTTGTCTCTTGGTGACTTTTTGGTGCGTTTTTTCTTGCAGATTTTGGTGCGTTTTTATAATCAATTGTTCAATGCTGTGACTGTGAATAAAGCTAGATTAAAGGCTGACTTGATGTCATAAAGTGATGTGCTGTTCTTTCAGTCACCAGCCCATGTACAGCACCCAGCTACAGGCTGCCCCACACCACCAGCAGCCTAGTTTTGCCTGGATGGTAATCAAAAATACAGGAGAGCCCATTTTTAAAAAAAATGTTTTAGAAATAACTTAAAAAAAGATGACATGGGGCTTCGCCGTATTTTTGGTTGCCAGCCAGGTAAAACAAATGGGGTTTGAATTCTCAACGTGGGAAGGCCCAAGAGAACTGGGCCCACCACACTGCAAAGCACAGCCTGCAGCCACCCCAGAAAATGGCGCATTAATAGAAGCACCATTCTCTGGAGCTAAATCCAACTGCACAGTGGGGTTAGCAGACTGGTGTTAATACCAGTTGAGTATTGCCCAGCCCGTTTTTTATAATGTCGGGTCAATGTTAGACCCGGCCATAATGAACCTCTAAAGTAAATACTAAAAATTACAACACAGCGAGAAAAATCATTTATTTCTAAAAAGTACACAAAAACATCCCTGATTCCCCTTTTTATCACCCCCATAAATACCCTACACGATAATCCTCAGTGACGTCCGTTCACAGCAGGAACCGAAACTCACTGCCTGTTTTGAGCATGGTGACATCACAATATGGTCTGAGGTCAGCTAGAGCGACGCCGCTGAGCTCTGACCTCAGATGAACTTTTTCACTTCACCCTGCTAGGGCTATGTGACAACTTTGATGTGACTTATTGTGAGAAGTGAACCGGGCACTAACCTGCTGCAGATTCCTTGCGGTAGCCCGTGGAAGAGGAGTACCTCGAAACGGTCCGTTGCACCTTCAGCACCCCCCCTCCCTGCACCATCTGTAACTTGATGCACCAATAAAAGCCGGAAATTTTTGGATCCAATCCGTGTGCCGCTACTTTCTACAAATTTGATGTGACTTAGGTTGTGCAACCAAAGATAGCTTGATGTTGTGCTACATCATGATCCAAGTGAATGGCATCACATTACAACCCACGAGGAACTACAACAAAAAGCCAGAGCTGATTTTTTTTACATCCTGCTTGTTGCAGATGCTTTGTAGGTCGACTTCATTCACTTGTACTATTCTATGATGTAGTGGTGGCATAGATTTTTTTTCGAATTTTCGTAACCTGTGCCACAGCCAAAGTCACCCTATATTCTCAGTTAAATTGTGTTTCTCTTCATTATTGTGCTTCTGAGCTTTTTGAAAAATTGTGTTATTGCAGTTCTATTCTGAAACATGTACTGGTGTATCATAATTTCTAGATATCAGATGCCCAGTTAAAAAAAAATGTTCTTGCGTACATGTATGAATAGTAAAAGGGTTGTCTAAAAGTCTTTCTTCAGGAGCGCATCTCTCCTCTGCCTTTTGCCTACCTCCGACATGACGCAATTTAGCCCCGCCCCCTTTCATGACGCGGCCAGGCTCTTAGAAGCAGAGAGGGGCGTGCATAATTACCAGACAGCAGCACACAGGCCCCGCCCATTGCGGCTTGCACAGAAACAGAGAACTCACACAGGACAAAGTAATATAACTTTTTTCTCTTACTTTACAAAAGCCATTTTTTTCTGCAAAAGGGACGGCTAGAAATGATAAGACGGGGTGCAGGGACAGGTCTAAAGATACGGGGGGGTCAGTTTCTGGGTTTAGGATCACTTTAATGCACTCCTGAAGATTGATGATTTGGACCAGCTGGATGGTTTTACTGCTGGTCTGAACTGTGCTCTCTCAGATGCTGCTAACAGAGGCAGTTTTGTCTCTATCATTGTAGCTAATCAGGGGCACAGCCAACGACTGCAGGCTCTAAACCTAAACGCTCCTTTCCTAGGAACCTGACTGCCTTTGATAGACATAAGAGATAGAAGGAAACCAAATCTACAAGTAGCGCACTGTAGAATTTTAAAAACCCTGTGTTCACTAGAAAGGGGAGAATATTTTACAATAAGTAAATCTCAAAGTTGCTTATTTCTACCCATTCAACCAGTTGAGACAAATCCTTTAAGGGTATGTTCACATGCAGTGTTTTTGCTGCGTTTTTTTCTGCAGTCAAAACCTGCTCCCTTGGCAGTAAAACACCTAATTTCGAAACAGTTTTTTCTCATTTTGTCAGGGTTTTCCTTGCTTTTTTTGGTCGAAGATTGCATGTGTGCTTTGTCTACAGTATATCTAATATATAAAGCTGAGTGTATGTATACTTGTGTGTGTATGTATCATAGCCACACCCACATTGAGGCCTGCATCTCCATCTGGAGGAATAAAGCTATGAAGGAGCTATATGTGGGGGTGGTGCTATTAAAGGGGTGGGGCTACCAGGAGGTGGAGCTATGTGTAAGGGTGGGGCCAGTGGCGGATTATAATGAGGTCAATATGGGCTTTTGCCCCGGGCCCAATGGTGTCTAGGGGCCCGCAGCCCAGGGGATAAATTGCCCCATTATAATCCGAAACGGCGCCATCACACAGCACTGTGCACGCAGGGCTGCAGCGTCCATGAGGTGACGAGCCCTACTAGTTGAGGGGCGGCATCTGCAGGGCGCCCGGTGGTGTTATGTCTCCCTGCTGATGCCGCTCTCTCCTACAGTCCCGGCCGCCGCCGCGTTACACTTACACCCCCACCCAGCAGTGTGTGCCCACCTGTAGAGCCGCACAGGATGAAAGACCTGTGCTTACAGGACCTGTGATGATGTCATAGAGGGAGGAGTCAGGGATCACATGATCAGCTCCTCGTTATGCAGTCCTCCACTGTGCTGGATGTCATGGTGCTGGATAAGGTGAAGGAGAGGATGAGATGAAAGTTATGTGTGGCCCACCTGTGTGTGCTGTGTTACCCTCTGTGTGTGCTGTGTGGCCCCCTGTGTGTGCTGTGTGGCCCCCTGTGTGTGCTGTGTGGCCCCCTGTGTGTGCTGTGTGGCCCCCTGTGTGTGCTGTGTGACCCCCTGTGTGCTGTGAGGCCCCCTGGGTGTCCTGTGAGGCCCCCTGTGTGTCCTGTGAGGTCCCCTGTGTGTCCTCCTATCTGTCTTGTGTGGCCCCCTGTGTGTGCTGTGTGGCCCCCTGTGTGCTGTGAGGCCCCCTGTGTGTCCTGTGAGGCCCCCTGTGTGTCCTGTGAGGTCCCCTGTGTGTCCTCCTATATGTCTTGTGTGGCCCCCTGTGTGTGCTGTGAGGCCCCTGTGTGTCCTGTGAGGCCCCGGGGCACTTCAGCTCTGTGTCGCGGGAAATGAGTGCCGCGCGCGGTGCTCATCTCCCTGCTGCTTCCGGGCTGTCAGAGCATGACGGTGGGCCCCCTGTGTGCCCTGCGAGGCCCCCTATGTGGCCTCCTGTCTGTCCTGTGTGGCCTCCTGTGTGGCCCCCTGTGAGTCCTGTGAGGCCCCTTGTGTGTCCTGTGAGGCCCCCTGTGTGTGCTGTGTGTCCCCCTGTGTGTGCTGTATGGCCCCCTGTGTGTGCTATGTGGCCTCCTGTCTGTCCTGCGAGGCCCCCTGTCTGTCCTGCGAGGCCCCTGTGTGTCCTGTGAGGCCCCCTGTGTGGCTTCCTGTCTGTCTTGTGTGGCCCCGTGTGTGTGCTGTGAGGCCCCCTGTGTGTGCTGTTACCCTCTGTGTGTGCTGTGTGGCCCCCTATCTATCTTGTGTGGCCCCCTGTGTGTGCTGTGTGGCCCCCTGTGTGTGCTGTGTGGCCCCCCTGTGTGTGCTGTGTGGCCCCCCTGTGTGTGCTGTGTGGACCCCTGTGTGCTGTGAGGCCCCCTGGGTGTCCTGTGAGGCCCCCTGTGTGTCCTGTGAGGCCCCCACACAGGGGTCAGGAGATTTACAGTGTGGATGTAGCAGAGCCGAGTGTGTACTAGGTGTATGGAGCGGAGCCGTGTGTGTACGTGGTGTATGGAGCGGAGCCGTGTGTGTACGAGGTGTATAGAGTGGAGCTGAGTGTGTACGAGGTGTATGGAGCGGAGCCGTGTGTGTACGAGGTGTATAGAGTGGAGCTGAGTGTGTACGAGGTGTATGGAGCGGAACCGTGTGTGTACGTGGTGTATGGAGCAGAGCCGCTTGTGTAACTAGGTGTATGGAGCGGAGCTGCATGTGTATGAGATGTACGGAGCAGAGCTGAGTGTGTACGAAGCAGAGCCGCGTGTACAAGGTGTACAGAGCAGAGACGCGTGTGTACGAGGTGTACGGAGCGGAGCCGTGTGTGTATGAGGTGTATGGAGCGGAGCCACAAGTGTACGAGGTGTATGGAGCGGAGCCGTGTGTGTACGAGGTGGATGGAGCGGAGCTGTGTGTGTATGAGGTGTATGGAGCGGAGCCGCATGTGTATGAGATGTACGGAGCAGAGCTGAGTGTGTACGAAGCAGAGCCGCGTGTACAAGGTGAACGGAGCGGAGCCACGTGTGTACGAGGTGTACGGAGCAGAGCCACGTGTGTACGAGGTGTATGGTGCGGAGCCGAGTGTGTACAGGGTGTATGGAGCAGAGCCGCGTGTGTACGAGGTGTACAGAGCCAAGCCGCATGTGTACGAGGTGTACAGAGCCAAGCCGCATGTGTACGAGGTGTATGGAGCGGAGCCGAGTGTGTACAAGGTGTACGGAGCGGAGCCGTGTGTGTACGAGGTGCACAGAGCAGAGCCGAGTGTGTACGAGGTGTACGGAGCAGAGCCGAGTGTGTACGAGTGTGTACGGAGCAGAACCGCATGTGTACGAGGTGTATGGAGCGGAGCCATGTGTATACAAGGTGTATGGAGCGGAGCCGTGTGTGTACGAGGTGCACAGAGCAGAGCCGCGTGTGTACGAGATGTATAGAGCTGAGCCGATTGTGTACAGGGTGTACGGAGCCGAGCCGCATGTGTACAAGGTGTATGGAGCGGAGCCGCGTGTGTACGAGGTGTATGGAGCGGAGCCGCGTGTGTACTAGGTGTATGGAGCGGAGCCGCATGTGTATGGAGCCGAGCGTGTACGAGGTGTTCAGAGCAGAGCCGAGTGCGTAAGAGGTGTACGGAGCGAAGCCGAGTGTGTATGAGGTGTATGGAGCGGAGCCGAGTGTGTACGAGGTGTATGGAGCAGAGCCGTATGCGTACAAGGTGTACAGAGCAAAGCCAAGTGTGTACGGAGCTGAGCCATGTGTACGAGGTGTATGGAGCAGAGTTGAGTGTGTACTAGGTGTACGGAGCGGAGCCATGTATGTATGGAGCATGTGGAGCTGTGTGCTTACAAGGTGTGCGTACCGGTGGTAGCTGCCTGCGGATGTTGCTCCCACTCCTATAGTCCAAGCGGCCTCTGCTGGCAGCATTGTTCTCCCGAGTCCCGGCTGCCGCTGTCCGCCCTGCTATGCTGATTCTGCCGGGCCTGACCGGGCTTTGCTGAATCCTCCTACTCTAGGAGGACCCAGACCCAGGCAGGCAGCTGATCTCGACTGAGGCTGAGCAGACTCCTCCGTCCTCCTGACTGAGTCTGTGTCTCACCCGCCGACCACCGTCCACCACCTCCTGGGTCCCCGCCTGCATGAAGAGAGGGAGTCTGAGGAGAGGGACCGTCACCTAATGCCGACACAGAGCACAGAGAGGACGTGCCTGTGTGACAGAGAGGTGAGTGATATGTCCACTCCTGACTCCTGCCCTGCTGCTGCAGCTGCTGCCTGTGGCTGTGCTCTGTGTGTGCACTGCCAGCCAGACCCTCCTGGTGGCTGCTGCATGGCAGGGAGGACTCAGTCAGTGTAAAGAAAGAATGTAAGCAGTAATTAAATGATTTGTGTACTAAGGCCCCTTTCACATCTTTTTTTTTTCAGATTGTGGCAGATCCGGCAGATTTACCGCATCTGCCGACTAACGGCCGCACTTGCGGCACACTTGCGGCAAGCCCCATGCATTGTTTATGGGGCTTGCGGTTTGGTGCGGCAAGTGCGGTTCTGCTGGGTGCGGCAAGTCCGGCATTTGCGGCGGTGGAAAAAAAAACGCCGCTGAGTGCGTTGTCATCCATCGTCGCAACGGCTGTTAGGCAGCAAATGTGGTAAATCTGCTGGATCTGCCGCAATTTGAAAGACACGGTGATGTGAAAGGGGCCTAACCAACGCTGCTTTCACATCAGTGTT
This sequence comes from Allobates femoralis, assembly GCA_033576535.1. Lineage (NCBI taxonomy): Eukaryota > Metazoa > Chordata > Amphibia > Anura > Aromobatidae > Allobates > Allobates femoralis. Next base: position 390,078,982 of record JARQOC010000006.1, on the reverse strand, counting down.
TAGCTGATGTTTGGGCCGTTCCAGCAGGTGGCGCCGCATGTGCCGGATCGTCCGCCTAACAGCCGACTTGCGGCCCGGATGCGGCAAGCCCCATGCATTGTCTATCACAAGTGCGGTTCTGCTGAGTGCGGCAGATCAGGCACTTGTTGCCGCGAAAAAAAAAACTCTACAAGTGGTGTTTTTTTTTTGCGGCCGCAAGTGTCGAATCTGCCGCACACGGCAGAACCGCACTTGCCGCACCGGACCGCAAGCCCCATAGACAATGCATAGGGCTTGCCGCATCTGGACCGCAAGTCGGCCATTAGGCGGCTGATCCGGCGCCACCTGCCGAATCGGCCGCACATCAGCAAAACAGCTGATGTGAAAGGCCCCTTAATCACTGGAGTGGTGTGCCCCACCATCTTGGATAATACAGAAACATGTGAAATGGCTATACATGGTGTATCATGTGCCCCTCTAATAAGTGCCTATCTTGCTTGGATCATGTACGTATGGAGTCCATGCATTCATGATTCAAGAAAAATATCCACATAGAGGGGCACATACAACATGTAGAGGTATTTCACATGTCTATCCAAGGTGGAGGGGTAGTGGGTGCGCACATTGTGTATTTTGTGAGTTTTTACCTCAGTATTTGTAAGGCCTCGTGCACACGCTGAGTATTTGGTCAGTTTTTTCCTCAGTATCTGTAAAGCCTATTGCACATGCTGAGTATTTGGTGGGTTTTTACCTCAGTATCCGTAAGGCCTCGTGCACACGCTGAGTATTTGGTCAGTTTTTTCCTCAGTATTTGTAAGGCCTCGTGCACACACTGAGTATTTGGTGAGTTTTTACCTCAGTATTTGTAAGACCTCGTGCACACGCTGAGTATTTGGTGAGTTTTTACCTCAGTATGTGTAAGACCTTGTGCACACGCTGAGTATTTGGTCAGTTTTTCCCTTAGTATATGTAAGGCCTCTTGCACACACTGAGTATTTGGTGAGTTTTTACCTCAGTATGTGTAAGACCTTGTGCACACGCTGAGTATTTGGTCAGTTTTTCCCTTAGTATATGTAAGGCCTCGTGCACACACTGAGTATTTGGTCAGTTTTTCCCTTAGTATATGTAAGGCCTCGTGCACACACTGAGTATTTGGTCAGTTTTTCCCTTAGTATATGTAAGGCCTCGTGCACACACTGAGTATTTGGTCAGTTTTTCCCTTAGTATATGTAAGGCCTCGTGCACACACTGAGTATTTGGTGAGTTTTTACCTCAGTATCTGTAAGGCCTCGTGCACACGCTGAGTATTTGGTGAGTTTTTACCTCAGTATGTGTAAGACCTTGTGCACACGCTGAGTATTTGGTGAGTTTTTACCTAGTAATTGTAAGGCCTCGTGCACACGCTGAGTATTTGGTGAGTTGTTACCTCAGAATCTGTAAGGCCTCGTGCACACGCTGAGTATTTGGTGATTTTCTTTCCCCTCAGTATCTGTAAGGCCTCGTGCACACGCTGATACTGCATTATAAGGCGGCTATTATGCCCTGAATGCCCCTGTACACAGAATAAATAACTTATAAAAATCTAGCACCCTGTATTCTAACCTATTACCAGTCCAAAATTCTTGCTTGCAGATTGGTCCATTCAGCCTCTCCTCGCCGTCTGACAGCCTCTTCTTCTGAATGATATGGATCACGCCTTCGTTATCCACATCCCACTTTCCCATCTCACGTCTGTGCAGATGCCTCTCCAGCTTGCGCAAACGCACCGTGCTCTGCCCTACTGCAGCTACAATGTAAAACTCATCTACTCATGCGCGAATCGCAGGGGTCTCTGCACATGGCTCCAGGCTCCCAGTCTTCTGCGTGTAATGTATAGTGACATTACTGAGATTTTAAACTTGTAGGATAACCCCATGATGGAGCACAGTGCACCTGCACAAGCCAGAGAGGTATGGGCGTAGCATAGGCAATGGAAAAATTGGACGTGGTCACGTGGATAACGCAGGTGACAGGAGGCGTTATCTACATCATTCAGAAGAAGACGCTGTCGGACCGCGAGGAGGCGGGAAGAACCGATCTGCAAGCAAGTCCATTGGACCAGTAACAGGTGATTATCATGCAGGGTGCACACTGATCGAGATATTTATAAGTTATTTATTCTGAGTACAGGGGCAGTCAGGGCATAATGGCCTCCTTCTAATGGACTGTTCAATACTATGGCTTAAAGTGTTTTTTTTTTTTCCTCCTAACTGAATGGTAAATTGACCAGATCAATGGATGTTTGACAGGATAGAGTTTCACTCAGCATCTATTTTTCTGGAATAATCTATTTCAGGTATATGAGAACCTCCGTCACATGACTCCTGCAACCCCGTCACATGACCCTGTCATATGACCCCCGTGATCCCGTCACATGACCCCCGTGACCCCGTCACATGACCCCCATCACATGACCCGGGGGGGGGGGGGGGGGGGCCCACAGAGTCTTAACAGCCCCGGGCCCTGGCTACCCTTAATCCACCCCTGGGTGGGGCTATGAAGGGGATAGCTGGGAGGGGCAGGGCTGTGATACATACACACATCCCTACATACACTATCATATATGGGTGATTTTGCCTATATGGGCGGTATTACCATATATGAGCATTATGACCATGTATGGGCATTATGCCCAGGCAGCGCAGGGCTCTATGGCTAGTGTTTAATAAAGTTAGTTTTATGTTCCAAAAATGGTCCAAATAAATGCCTCTGTGATTTTTCACTTTCTCATTGCTTTCTATGGGTGAAAAAAAATTCTGCAAAACAGTGAAAGAATTGATATGCTGCAGATATAAGAAACGTTGCAGTTCTTAAATTAAGTCCAGAAAAAAAGAGAGCATATTTCTGAAATCTCATGGCTTTTGTTGGAAATGTAAAAGCAGCTTTTAATTTTCATAAAAAAGCTGCAAATATGTGAATGTATGTAATACATATAGATTATACTAAGTGGTGCTGTACATAATAAATAAGCTGCAAACAGGGTACATCATGTGCCTTCACATTTGCGTTTGGAACGCAGCGCACCGAACGCAGCCAAACGCTTGCGCACATGCGTTCCTATGTTTAACATGGGAACGCATGTGCCTGCGTTTGGCTGCATTCGGTTGCGATTGCGCTCGGATGCGCACAATTTGTGCGCCCTCCGGGCGCAATCCGAACGCAGCTTGTTGCATTTTTTATGCGTTCGCGGGCGCTTGTTTTATCTGCAAGCGCCCGCAAGCGCACAAACCATGCATTAAAGTCAATGGATCCGCAGTGTCCTCCGCATGACATCGCAGGAGAACGCTGCGGATCTCATTGAAATCTCTCCCGGTGGCCGCCGGTGATCACCGGCGGCCACCAGGAAATCAGCTACAACCGGTGTCAGCGCGGGAGATTTGAACAAACAGCTGATCTGACAGCTGTTTAAATCTCCCGCGGCGACACCGAATAGGTGATGTTGGCGTGGGAGATTTGAAGCAGCGATCAGCTGTTTCTTATCTCTTGAACCGATATCACCCTATTCGGTGTCGGTGCGGGAGATTTAAACAGCTGTCAGATCAGCTGTTTGCTCAAATCTCCCGCGCTGAAACCGACGGGAGATCAGCTGTGGCCGGGAGGAGGAGATCTCCACCGCTGATTTCCTCCTCCCAGCCGACCCTGAGACAGCTGATTGGCTGGCCGGGGAACATACTAATGTGAACGCATGCGGAGATTCTCCGCTGCGTTCACATCAGTATGGGCTGCGTTGCACTGCGTTTGCGTCTGCATGCCATACGCATGCAGACACAAACGCAAGTGTGAAGGCACCCTAAAGGTACCGTCACACGCGGCAATTTTGCAAGCAATTTCACTGGCAATTTGATGGTTGCAGTGAAATCATGGATACATTGTTCTATCTTGTTGCCGTGTAGAAATGGAACAATATGACCATGATTTCACTGCAACCTGCAAATTGCCAGTGAAATTGCTTGCAAAATTGCCGCGTGTGACGGTACCTTAAGTGATATTACGAACCTCAGCATAACTATTGTGTGACAGAGCTCCTCTGTGTGATCAAACAGCTTCCACAACATTCTGCATTTCATTTTTTTGCCTTGCATAAATACAATAAATCTTCATTCGGGAAGTTACATTATCTATATTGTTGCATTCAGCGTGCCTTGGTGCTGACATAATTTACATTTGGATGTAATTCCATACATGTAGAATTCCCAACTGCCTGATTATAAATCACACAAGTTTGGATTTAGTTATCGTTGTATATGGAAACATTTTAAGGGAGGATTATAAAACATTTGTCTCTTCAAGGTGTAGTTTTTCATAAAATGTAAAGGCAATCTGTTATCAATTTTTTGCCATTCAATCTGAGACCAGCAGCATAATGTAGGGCTAGAGATCCTGATTCCAGTGATGTGTCACTTACTGGGCTGCTCAGGGTAGTGTTGATAAAATCGCTGTTTACTTAGCTAAAGATTATCATTAGAGGACTAGTTAGCCTTCTGCAGCATATCCATGAGCTCTGTAAAACTCCACCCCACCACTGATTACAGTGTATACAGAGCTGCCAATCAGGGCTGTGGGCGGAGTTATAGAGCTCCACATTCAAATAACTGCAAGATCTGCAGCAGGTAATCAGTAATTTTATGAAAATAACAGCAAGCAGCTCAGTAAGTGACACATCGCTGGAATTAGGGTCTCTGTCTCTACATTATGCAGCTCTCACATGGGATGGCAAAAACTTGGTGACAGATTCCCTTTAAGCTACATATGCACAAATGAATGCATGCAGCACAGTGGCAGAAGTCTGTTTTTATATGCGATTTCCATCAGTTGGGTAAATCAGATTTTCATCAGTGTTCAGGCACTGTGTCAGGTTTTTGAGAACAATAATTTTCTTGTATGGAAGAAAACTAAATACATTTCCAAATCTACTCTTACCCATAACCATGTCAATAATGGACATCACATGGATGGAATCAGTGTGCTGTCTGTGCTTTTCACTGACCGAAATACATCACAAGGCCTGATTCATTAACTCTGTTATGCCTTAATTGTGGTGTAAAAACTTTAAAAAGTCATATAATTTTGGCGAAACGTATGCCACTTTTGGCGTTCTCAGGCCATTTTTGTCCAGCTGTGACAATTGGGTATGTCTTTTCATGAATGAGGAGCATCTGACTCCAGCACATCTCATCAAGACCATTGAGAAAAATGCAAAGTCTTGATGAATTGAGCCCACAGATTTGTGACTCAGATCAAAAATAGACATGTGTCAGCAAGTTATGTACATTTGAAAATTTACAAAGGTACAGTTAGCTCTTAGGGTACCTTTACACGCGGCTACATTTCTAGGGTGGCTACAGGTAACTTACTGGTTGCAGTGCAATCATGGAGAGATTATTCCATTTGTACACAGCAACAAGATAGAACCTTGTCTCCATGATTTCACTGCAACCAGTAAGTTACCTGTAGCCACCCTAGAAATGTAGCCGTGTGTAAAGGTACCCTTAGGGTACCTTTACACGCGGCTACATTTCTAGGGTGGCTACAGGTAACTTAGTGGTTGCAGTGAAATCATGGAGACAAGGTTCTATCTTGTTGCTGTGTACAAATGGAATAATCTCTCCATGATTTCACTGCAACCAGTAAGTTACCTGTAGCCACCCTAGAAATGTAGCCGCGTGTAAAGGTACCCTTAGGGTATGTGCACACTTTGGCGGGCGCACACCGGGTTAGGGTCGGCGGCGGCTGGGCGGACCCGCCAGGAAGCTCTGCAGCCGTCCACCGGCTTCCTGGCGGGTATGTGCGGCGGGTGCCGGGCGGGTGCACAGCGGGTTAGCGGCGGCGGTTCTGCAGCGGCTGGAAGCAGCACATGATTCTGCTTGCAGCCGCTGCAGAACCGGCCGGTTTATAGAACATGCACATTCGTTGCTAACCCGCTGGGAACCCAGCGGGTCAGCAACAGATGAGCATGTGTAAACCGCCGCTGTGTGCACAGCGGGTGTCGGTTTACATAGGTTTTAATGTTAATCCAAAAGCCGGTTTGGATTAACATAAATTTACATAAAACTTATGTAAACCGACCGGCGGTTTACACAGCTAAACCGACCCTAACCCGGCCAGTGTGCACATACCCTTATACTATCTTAAGCGGCCGTCACACGCTAAGATATCGCTAGCGATATTGTAAGCGATCACGTGCACGCGCGATCGCTTACAATATCGCTCACATCTCTGGTGAGATGTCACACAGACAGACTCACCAGCGATGTGGATCCGCGATCTCGCTGGTTACTATGGTACACATCGGGTTACTAGGCGCCGCGCATCGCTTAGTAACCCGACGTGTACCATAGTTACCATCTCCCAGCATAGGCTCTGCCGCTGGGAGATCGCTCATCGTGGTGTTATACACCACGATGAGGCAGATCGTCAAATCGTTAATCGCAAGATCTGAGGTCCGGAGCTCAGATCTCGATCTTGCGATTTGATCATGTATCGCTCGTCGTATCCTGCCGTCACACGCAGAGACATCGTTCAAGCGATGTTTCATCTGGCGCGTTCAAGCGATATCTTTCAAGATATCGTAGCGTGTGACGGCCGCTTTATGAAGATGTGCATAAATCCATGTACTAAGGCCTTTTTCACACTGGCTTTTTTTGCCATCCATGTGTATCCTGCTTGAACTAGATGCACTCACATCCATTTTCGGTCCCATTGACTTACAGGCGCTTACAGGGGCATCCAGTACTTCCCGTCTGCCCTGATCCGGGTGTCACCAGTTTTTGCACTAATTCCAAAACTGCATTTTGTTGCGATTTTGGTCTCCGTGACAATAAATGTGAACACCTGGATCTGACGCACTCCGGGTTGAATTAACGTGTGTCCCTATGTAACCCGTATCCGGACGCCGGATCCGGGTTTTTTGGTGTGCACATGCACAGAACGCAGTTCTAAATTACACACCCAATAGTGGGCTTGCCAATTGTCTCCGTATCTGGTGGAAATAGGCATGAAGCTGGAAGCAACTGTATCCACCCGCACCAGTATTATCATTGATCCATGACACCGATGCGGGTACATCAGTTGTTAGAATTCTGGGGGTGGGGTAAAACCTGCATGCTCCCAGATAAAAAAAAACACCAGTGTGAAACAGCCTTATTCTTTGCTACATTTGTAATAGAAGTGTGATGAATCACACTAAATATCTCAAAGGATGTTAATATTTTTGTCACTTTCAGTTAAAAGGAATTTGTCAGCAGGCTTTTATCATGTAATCGTAGAGTATCATCATGTAGGGGCTGAGACCCTGAGTTCAGTGATGCGTCACTTGCTGTATAGTGCCATTTTGATACAATCATCTAACAGAACTTAGATCTGAGCTGTGTATATCCTCATCCACATCACTGATTGCCAGCTTTCTGTGTATACTGTATATTAACAGAAAGCTGTTAATCACTTATGGGGGCAGGGTACACAGAGACGTTGACTAGGAGGCATCTATTCTGTAGTGATAACCTGCTGCTGATAAAACAATGATTTTATTGAAACAGCAACACAGCCCAGTAAGTGACACATCACTGAAATCACGGTCTCAACCCCTACATAATTCTGATCTCAGATTACATAGCAAAATCCGCTGACAGATTTCCTTTAAATCTCATTCGGTGGGGTAGAATGTGTCATTTAGTATCCGTATTATGGTTTCAAGACCGGTACTTAGCAAGGTTCTAGTAAGGATGGAGTTACACAATGAGATTGTCCATGACACAGGCCACTAATCCAAAAATCTCTCTATGCGGTTGCTACATTGCAGCGTAATGCAGGTAAGGGGGATCACATTGAGACTCGAAGATTACCATAACCATCTAAATAAGCCAACTAGTTCAGACTATTTGTGATTTGCTTGTTATAGTACCCCAGCGGTCACAATGTAACCTATTCGCTTTCACTATGTCGCTGTCAAAGTCTCTGAAAAATACAAGTCACAAAAACAGAGGTCCCATATACAGAGCTCAGATCCCTCATCTGTCTCATAGGCTCAGTGGCACCACAATGTGAATGCTCTCTGCTGATCTATTCAGACGGGAAGCTTAGGACCCTTGTCCTTGTGATCAGTGGTGATCAGGAACTACCGTGTTTCTTATGTGAACAAGTTAGAAGGCTATGGGAGGCCCACTATAGATTTCTTAGGTCGGCCCACTATAGATTTCTTATGTCACTTAACCCTTTCCTAGCATGGCTAGCATGTGGCATGCTTGAATGGCACAGATCACATGCAAGGTGTATGAAACAGGCTCAGGAGCTGAAGCTGCTCCACACAGGCAAGGTACAGGCTTTGTTACACGTCACAACTGTTCCTGCATGGCTTATATGGGGTATTTATCTTCTCTGTTTGTCCACCTTACCAAACTTGTATATAAGAAAATGATGGGAGTGCTGGTGTGTCACGGTCCGCGCTGCTGTGGTATGGATAAACTCACCAAAGAGCCAAAAGTAATTTCATCCTTTATTTCCTCCTCTCTCCTACGCGTTTCAGCGCCACACCCGGCGCCTTCCTCAGGGACATACCAGCACTCCCATCATTTTCTTGGATTCAAACCACTATCCAGTGGTCGGTGGAGGTCCTGCAGCAGCTGGAACATAGATTCCAAAAACGCCTTCAAACCAGTTGTGGGGATCACAACTGGACCAGGTGAGCAGCTTCATAGCCCCACCAGCATATACAAGTGTCACTAGTGATAGGGCACTATTGCGCCTCTTGTCCCCCTCCCTATTTTCTTTTTACAAACTTGTATATAGGGCATTTTGCACCTCAGTGTATCCACCCATATATGCCTATACATTAAGTATTTCCTACCTCAGTTTGTCCCACATGCATCGCTGTATAAGCAGTATTTCCTATTTCAGTGTATTCCCCCATATATCCTGGTATTTGAGGTAATTTCCACCTCATTGTATCTCCTCATACATCCCTGTGTATGAGGTATTTTCTTCTTCATTGTATCACCTCATACATCTCTGTATATGGGCATTTCCCCCTTCATTGTATCCCCTTATACATTTTTGTATATGGGGCATTTCCCTCCTAATTGTATCCCCCGTACATTCCTGAACATAGGATTTTCACCCTCACTATTTATCCCACATGAATCCTTACATCTGTAGTATTTTCTACTTCATTCTATCCCTGTATACAGAGTATTTCCCTCCTCATTCTATCCCCCCATACGTCCCTGTATATGGAGTATTTCCCATCCTCGCTCTATTTCCCCCATGCATCTCTGTGTATGGGGTATTTCCCTCCTCATTGTATCCCCCATACATCCTTGTACAGTAGTGGCCAAAAGTATTGACATCCCTGCAATTCTGTCAGATAATACTCAGTTTCTTCCTGAAAATTATTGCAATCACAAATTCTTTGGTATTATTATCTTCATTTAATTTGTCTTCAATGAAAAAACACAAAAAGAATTGTCCTAAAGCCAAATTTGATCTAATTCTACACCAAACATAAAAAAGGGGGTGGACAAAAGTATTGGCACTGTTAGAAAATTCATGTGATGCTTCTGTAATTTGTGTAATTAACAGCACCTGTAACTTACCTGTGGCACCTAACAGGTGTTGGCAATAACTAAATCACACTTGCAGCCAGTTGACATGGATTAAAGTTGACTCCACCTCTGTCCTGTGTCCTTGTGTGTACCACATTGAGCATGGAGAAAAGAAAGAAGACCAAAGAACTGTCTGAGGACTTGAGAAACCAAATTGTGAGGAAGCATGAGCAATCTCAAGGCTACAAGTCCATCTCCAAAGACCTGAATGTTCCTGTGTCTACCGTGCACAGTGTCATCAAGAAGTTTAAAGCCCATGGCACTGTGGCTAACCTCCCTAGATGTGGACAGAAAAGACAAATTGATGAGAGATTTCAACGCAAGATTGTGCGGATGGTGGATAAAGAACCTCGACTAACATCCAAACAAGTTCAAGCTGCCCTGCAGTCCGAGGGTACAACAGTGTCAACTCGTACTGTCCGTCGGCGTCTGAGTGAAAAGGGACTGTGTGGTAGGATGCCCAGGAAGACCCCACTTCTTACCCCGAGACATAAAAAAGCCAGGCTGGCGTTTGCCAAAACTTACCTGAGAAAGCCTAAAATGTTTTGGAAGAATGTTCTCTGGTCAGATGAGACAAAAGTAGAGCTTTTTGGGCAAAGGCATCAACATAAAGTTTACAGGAGAGAAAAAGAGGCATTCAAAGAGAAGAACACGGTCCCTACAGTCAAACGTGGCGGAGGTTCCCTGATGTTTTGGGGTTGCTTTGATGCCTCTGGCACTGGATTGCTTGACCGTGTGCATGGCATTATGAAGTCTGAAGACTACCAACAAATTTTGCAGCATAATGTAGGGCCCAGTGTGAGAAAGCTGGGTCTCCCTCAGAGGTTATGGGTCTTCCAGCAGGACAATGGCCTAAAACACACTTCAAAAAGCACTAGAAAATGGTTTGAGAGAAAGCACTGGAGACTTCTAAGGTGGCCAGCAATGAGTCCAGACCTGAATCCCATAGAACACCTGTGGAGAGATCTAAAAATGGCAGTTTGGAGAAGGCACCCTTCAAATATCAGGGACTTGGGGTAGTTTGCAAAAGAAGAATGGTCTAAAATTCCAGCAGAGCATTGTAAGAAACTCATTGATGGTTACCGGAAGCGGTTGATCGCAGTTATTTTGGCTAAAGGTTGTGCAACCAAGTATTAGGCTGAGGGTGCCAATACTTTTGTCTGGCCCATTTTTGGAGTTTTGTGTGAAATGATCAATGTTTTGCTTTTTGCTTCATTCTCTTTTGTGTTTTTTCATTGAAGACAAATTAAATGAAGATAATAATACCAAAGAATTTGTGATTGCAATCGTTTTCAGAAAGAAACTGAGTATTATCTGACAGAATTGCAGGGGTGTCAATACTTTTGGGCACAACTGTATATGGGGTATTTCCCTCCTCATTGTATTACCCCATATATCCCTGTATACGGGGGAATTTCCCTCCTCATTCTATTCAACCATACATCCCTATGTACAGGGTATTTCCCTCCTCATAGTATCCCCCATACATCCTTGTATATGGGGTATCTCCCTCCTCATTGTATTCCCCATACATCCCTGTATATGGCATATTTTTCTCCTCATTGTATCCCCCCCATACATCCCTGTAAATGTGGTATATTTCTCCTCATTGTATCTGATGCAGTTCAGACCTCCGGGGCAGATGACGGTGCAGCCAGATGTTGTTGCTCCCCGTAGGTGGAGCGGTACCCTGGGGCAGGTGTGAAAGATAATGTGTAGATGGTAGTAAATTGCAGTGCAGGGCAAGGGACGACGGAATGATTTGAGGACACAGCTGATGAAGTTTCACTTGTTTACTCACAGTTCTTTAGTAGCCACATCCAGCCGAGTGCTGTGTCCTACGAACAAGGTGCCCAGTCACTCCCAGGTAGATTGGAAAACACTCATCCGGCTCCTTGTTCTTTGTACCTTTTCCGGGTCATCTCACTTCTGCTGGCTCTCTCCCTCCTGCCCTGCACAACACACTCAGTCTCTTGTGCCAGTGGCCATGGACCCTACCGGGCGACGTTCTCTCTTGGTCCCCTTTGGCCCCATACAGCCACCTTTGCAGTCACTGACATTGATTTGGCTGCTGCTCCTGGAGATGTAGTAGCCTCCGGTTGGCTAGCTGAGGCCTCAATTCTCTTCCACTAGTCTGGGCCCGGTGACCCTCTGTGGCCTTGGTCCCCCCACTGTCTGTGACCGTCAATGGATGTGAGCCCCACGGATGGGTTGCTCACTTCCCGTGCCTCTGGGACCTTTTCCTTCTCTGGAGCTCCTGTCTGGCTCCCTCTCCAGGATGAGCTCCTCCAGCTCCCGTCCCCTGGTCTCAGTTCTCTCCGCTCCCTCACTGGAGTTCAGCTGTCTTACTCCTTCTTCCTTCACTGCTCACTCACTAACTGACTGTCTTCCCACTTCCTGGTCTTCCCCTCTTTTCTAACTCTTCCTGTCACTTCCTCTAAGTGACTCCTCTTCCCACAGTTCCAACCATCAACTCTCTTTGTCACATCTCCAGCCAGGGATGGGGGTTTGATCAGTTCCCCCACCTCTCTGGTCCGGAATGCCTAATGGTGCATGTTTGAGACTCCTAACTGAGGCTCCACATACTCTATTTGCATATTCATAATTCCCAGGGAGCAATGCGCCTAGGAATTCACTGTGTTGAGCGCTTTAGCCAGCTGCCTGAAGTGTTTTCTTGGACTGGTCTCCCTGAGATCAGTGAATGCTTTGTGATAATGGTGCATGCGGTGTGTGGGTAACGGGTAGTGTCCCCTCCTTACCTGTGGTTGGAGGTACTACACCTCTGGCTAAGGTGCAGTACCTCTGTGGCGACTGGACACTCACGGGCGCCACATATCCACCCATACATCTCTGTATACAGGGTATTTCCCTCCTCATTGTATCCCTCCATACATCCGTGTATATGGTGTATTTCAATCTTCAGTGTATCCCCAATACATCCCTTCATATGGGGTATATCCCTCTCATTGTTTCCCCCATACATCCCTGTATATGGGGTATTTCCCTCCTCATTGTATCCCCTTGTATATGAGCTATTTCCCTCCTCATTGTATCCCCCATACATCCCTGTATACGGAGTATTTCCCTCCTCATTGTATCCCCCATACATCCCTGTATGCAGAGTATATCCCTTCTCATTGTATCCCTCATACATCCTTGTACATGCGGTATCTCCCTCCTCATTGTATACCCCATACATCCCTGTATACCGAATATTTCCCTCATTGTATCCCCGAAACATCCCTGTATACGGAGTATTTCCCTTCTCATTGTATCCCCCATACATCCCTGTATACAGAGTATTTCCCTCCTCATTGTATCCCCCATACATCCCTGTATACAGAGTATATCCTTCTCATTGTATCCCTCATACATCCTTGTACATGCGGTATCTCCCTCCTCATTGTATACCCCATACATCCCTGTATACCGAATATTTCCCTCCTCATTGTATCCCCGAAACATCCCTGTATACGGAGTATTTCCCTTCTCATTGTATCCCCCATACATCCCTGTATACGGAGTATTTCCCTTCTCATTGTATCCCCCATACATTCCTGTATACGGTGTATTTTGCACACATTACTTGCTCTCATCATTTGTACATTACAGATGATAATCTCATTTCTCTACATATAAATCACGTTATTTGTAATTTCTACCTCACAAGGCTGATGTGTAAATCACATTTCTCTACGACTGTCACATAGTTTTGGGTATAAATCACCTCAGAAGGCCCAGTTTACAGCGCTGTGGTAGTAAATCAGGCTTATGCATGTATAATTCACATTTTATCTGCAGAACAGCACATGACTTGGTCTCCAGCACAAACAATCCTCTCAGACAGTAAACACGCTATGCTTATGGGACCGCTTGTTCTTAGTGTGGGTATTATTGAAGTCTGGCTGACGTAACAGATTATTTATTATAATTCGCTTTTAATTGAAATTTTTTCACATATAGGCTAATTAAACAAGAATTACGTATGTGCCATTAACAATTGACATGAGGCAATTAAATAAACACACGCCATGAGCTTGGGAAAATGGCGCCTAAATATCATAGTATTGCACCATGGAACGTGTAGTTCCAAAGCCTTGAATGCTGTGAACAAGTACCTAGAAACGAACTACAATCCCATAATGCACTGTGGAGGTCACATGACGTGCAATGACCAATGAGATTGAGAGGCAGCGTACTGAACGTCCCGGCGGTTCTGATGAAATATGTGGAAGTTTCCAGAAGCCTGTTAGTCAGAGAATGAATGTCCTGGTCAGCTAGAGTCCATCGCTGTGTTATGTGCCCACACAATCGGTGACACTGTAGTGTTCAACAAAGGACAGAGACACACTATGCCAGATGCATGCGAGATACTCGCACGAGTCTCGCATGACTCACCTGGAACAGCCACTGCCTCTCTTGACGGGAGTACATCAGCTGTCTCTGCAGCTTCACACTCCCGTCAAGAGAGTCACGGGCTGTTCTGGGTGAGTCATGTGAGACATGTGCGAGTATATCGCATGCATCTGCAATAGTGTGTCTCTGCCCAAACACCAAGTCTTGACGTGCCTTGATATTCTCTTCTGCCATTTTATGACTGGTAGTTTTGCTATTTAACTCTTCTAAGCTATGTTATTGGATTGTACAGTATTTAAAATATATTTATATTTAATGTGCAATAATTTAATTATAAATCACTCCCTTTCAAGAGAATCTGTCAAAACAATTTCGTAATGTAAAATCATAGATGTAATGGTGCTGTAGTACTTAATACATCAGGCAAAGTCCAACATGAAGGAGATAGAGGGCACCACCATCTAGGGGAAGTACTCAGCAAGAATACCCGAAGACAGGAGTCACAGAGTCCCTCGGGGTGCCAGCCACAAAGTCTCCAAGACAAAACGAAAAAGAAAGAAGTGCCGCTTCTTTCTTTTTCGTTTTGGCTTAATACATCAGGACCTTTGGTGAAAAAATCCGCTTTGGTGTTCTTTAATCACCATTTGAAGTTTTCTGCTAATTAGATTTCAGTGCACAGGGGCCGGACTGTACATTGGGTCTTCTCCTCCCTGTCTCTGATTCCCCGGCCCATCCACTGCTTCCAGTCTTCATTGACAGGTCAATCCTTTTTATGTGATCTGTGTTCGACATCTCCTCATGACACAGAGGAGGCTGATTACAGGACGGCGGAGAGTCACTGCACTTTACAGTTTCAGATTTTAGATAACAATGTCAACTGTACCATCGCATTTAAGAGGTTAAAAAATGCAGGGAGATGCTATTCCAACTACAGTTACACCACCTTTGGCACACAAAGTGATTCCATAGGTGTCAATGGATTGTCATGGCAACCTGATGAAAGCTTCCCCCGTGACTACAATGTTACTTATGAAATCCAGCCACTTGTTCATAGTCAGTTTTGCAATACACTATAATACAATAGTATTGAAGTGTATTTTATACAAACAATTACAGGGTTAAATCCTCTAAAAAAAAAGTAATTATGTGACAAAAATAATAATGATTATTAGTAATCTCATTCTCCTCCAAATGTAAAAGTTTAAAGGGAACATGCTGATGAATAATAGTCAATCTCAATCTTGTTCTACTCTGAAACGCTATGGAGTTTCAGAAAAAAGCATACTCTAAAAGGTTGGCCTGGGACCATGGGGTTTGGGTGACTAGTCCAAGAGGTTGACTTTCCTCTGCCCTGCTGCCCATGACTGACAGGTTTCTCTCTGTACACACACATAGGGAGAGACCTGTCACTCAAGAGGAGAGCAAGGCGGGGAGAAGCTGACAGTGACTGGCCTCTGGGACTACGGTAGTTATCCCAGTCTCATTGTCTGAGCTTTTCAATGCTCTCTCTGAAACGCCGTAGCTTTTCCAAGTAAAGCATACATCGCTGATATGACTAGGCCAGACTCCGGGAGTGTGAGCACATAGAGCTTTTTTGAGGTGATCACAAACCTTTCTGTTTTCTTAGCTCCTTTTTTGACATTTTTAAAAGATGTTTTTTGCTTTCCTGAATTGGTTTTGAAGAGTTTTTGATGTGTTTTAGTAGTATTTCTTTCCTGACACATTTTATAGTATTTCGACGGTACCTCGTTTGGAAATGATTTCATCAGGAGCCTTTTTAAGGAATTGACATGTACTTTCTTTTTTCCCAATGTACAGTTTCCTAAATCTGAAGCTGGAAAAAATGCTTTAAAGATTGGACATATGAGCAGCTGCATGGTTTTACTATAGCAATATGTAGGTAGAGTCTTTTAAAGGGAACCCCAACCACCAGGATTTAGGGCTATAAAGTGAAACACTGGGATACCGAGTGCAATCATACCTTTACTTAAAGAGGACCTGTCACCAAACCAGGCATGGTGATCTAATTACAGCACTGGATGCAGCATGTCTGCAGCATCCAGACAAGGGGTCACCCATCACTTGAGCAGCCCTGTACCCCGAGATAATACACTTAGAAAACTTACATGCTCCAGCCAAATAGGAGGTGGCTAGGGGCTGCAGCCAAGGGCAGATTCACACCCCCTGCATGTGTAATCTGCCCACCGCTGCCAATCATTGTCTCCCTCTTCAGCAGCATTAAACAGAGTTTTTTTTTTCTCACTGAAAGTCTGTTTAGCTACGCCCCCTGAGGGGCAGAGCCAAATGGCAAGTTCTGAAAAAAAAATCTCTGTTTAATGCTGCTGAAGAGGGAGAGTCTTTAGAATCCTAAAAGACTCTTTGACGCTTTCCATTCCTTCCTCAGTCCAAGAGTACAGGCGCCAACCACAAGCCTCAGCGCTGACAATCTGGCCAACTATTTTAAGGACAAAATTGACCACATATGACAGGAAATTTCTTTACAGCCTCAGAACATCATGCATTTTCTTTCATCCTGCACTTCATTCAACTCACTTTCGGCCTTTCATCCGGTCACAGAGGAAGAAATCACTCGGCTTCTTGCATCTTCTTGCCATACTACCTGCGCCAGCGACCCTGTTCCCTCACATCTCTTTCAATCCCTTTCCCCAGCTGTCACATCTCACCTAAAATCTTTATTCTTTGCCTCTCATTTGATGTTTTTCCCCTCCTCCTTCAAACATTCCACTATTAGTCCATTATGAAAACCACCATCCCTCCACCAGAACTCTGCTGCTTACTACAGACCTGTCTCTAATCTGCCCTTCATCCCTAAACTCCTGGAACGCTTGGTCCACTACCGTATGATCCGCTATCTCTCTGACAATTCTCTTCTTGATCTTCTACAATCTGGCTTCCGCTCTTTACATTCTACTGAAACTGCCTTCACTAAAGTCTCTAATGATCTACTAACAGCTAAATCTAATGGTCACTACTCCCTGTTGATCCCCCTGGATCCCTCCGCTGCATTCGATACTGTGGATCACCAGCTCCTTCTCTCTATGCTCTGCTCTATTAGGCTCAAGCACACCGCTCTCTCCTGGTTCTCCTCCTACCTCTCTGACCTTTCCTTCATTGTATCTTTTGCCAGCTCCTCTTCCTCTCCTCTTCTCCTTACGGTTGGGGTTCCTCAGGATTTGGTCCTAGGTCCCCTTCTCTTCTCTCTATACACTGCCCCTATCAGACAAACCATCAGTAGATTTGGTTTTCAGTACCACCTCTATGCTGATGACACCCAGTTATACACCTCTTCTCCTGAAATCACCTCCACGTTACTACAAAATACCAGTTATTGTCTGTCTGCTGTCTCTAACATCATGTCTTCTCTCTACCTTAAATTGAATCTGTCAAAAACTGATCTTCTTGTGTTTCCTCCCTCTCCTAGTGTTCCGAAACCTAATATTGGCATCTCTGTATATGGTTCTACCATTACTCCTCAGCAGCACGCTCGCTGTCTTGAGGTTATATTTGAGTCCGATCTCTCCTTCACTCCCCACATCCGGTCACTCGCTCCCTCATCTCACCTACACCTCAAAAACATCTCTAGAATTTGACCGTTTCTTACTGTTGATTCTGCAAAAACTCTTAACTGTTGCCCTTATTCATTCTCGCCTGGATTACTGCAATTTCTTTACTAATCGGTCTCCCTCTTACTAAACTCTCTCCAATCCATCCTCAATGCAACAACCAAGATCATATTTCTCTCCAACCACTTCACCAACACCTCTATCCTATGCCAGTCATTGCACTGGTTGCCCATCCGCTACAGAATACAATATAAAATTATCACTCTGACCCACAAAGCCATCCACAGTTCTGCACCGCCCTATATCTCCTCCCTCATCTCGGTCCATCACCCTACACGTGCCCTCCGTTCTGCAAGTGACCTAAGACTGACTTCAGTCCGCATGCAGTAGCACTTTTTTGGTGCGCAAAAAAGCGGCACTGTCGATTATGCGGCTAAAAGCGCAGCGTCTGAACGTAGCCTAAAAATATAAGAAATGTAATGTAGTATCAAATAATAGTCCAAACTAACAAAATATAAAAATATTTACCCAATACTTGGAAGAAGGGGAGGCAAACATGATAGAAAAGAATTATAAAAATGGCCACTTCTCCCATAAGAGTGAAAAAGTATCTTAATGTATCACTATACTGCTGGACTACACAAGGATAGCCTGTAACCATGGAACATATTAGTCTGCATAGGAGATGTACACTTTTTGCTTTATTTTTTTTTTACTTTAGCTGCAAACATTTAATTAAAATTTACTGTAAATTCCAAGATCCTATCCCAATATGTAGCAAGTGTAATAATAATAATCTACTATATAATTGCCTAGAATTCTACTTCCTGTCAAAAGCCAACTTCCGTGGCTTTGTCCGGAGATAAATGTCCGGAGATAAATGTCCGGAGATAAGTGACATCACCAGCGTCATCTACGCCCGCTCAGGGTGGACCAAGATGGCGGCCCTAAGGAAGGTCCGCTGCGCTTAGGGCCGAGCTCCGGCGCGAGCTAGCCGGGAGCCGACCTCGGAATAGCGCCGCGCGCCATGGCGCCATAATTCAAATACACTGTGCTCAGTGTATTAAAGGGTCCATCCCCAACCAGTTCTTAAAGGGGCGGACCCCAACTACTTTTTAAACGGGCGGTCCCCAACCACATCTTAAAGGGGCAGTCCCCAACCATGTCTTAAAGGGCCGGTCCCCAACCATGTCTTAAAGGGGCGGTCCACAACCACGTCTTAAAGGGGCCATCCCCAACCACTTCTTAAAGGAGCAGACCCCAACCACTTCTTAAAGGGGCTGTCCCCAACCACTTTTTAAAGGGGCAGTCCCCAACCACATTTTAAAGGGGCAGTCCCCAACCACGTCTTAAAGGGGCAGTCCCCAACCACATCTTAAAAGGGCGGTCCCCAACCACGTCTTAAAGGGGCAGTCCCCAACCATGTCTTAAAAGGCCGGTCCCCAACCATGTCTTAAAGGGGCAGTCCACAACCACTTCTTAAAGGGGCCATCCCCAACCAGTTCTTAAAGGGCTGGACCCCAACCACTTTTTAAAGGGGCAGTCCCCAACCACATCTTAAAGGGCCGGTCCCCAACCACGTCTTAAAGGGGCGGTCCCCAACCATGTCTTAAAGAGGCGGTCCACAACCACGACTTAAAGGGGCCATCCCCAACCAGTTCTTAAAGGAGCGGACCCCAAACACTTCTTAAAGGGGCTGTCCCCAACCACTTTTTAAAGGGGCAGTCCCCAACCACATTTTAAAGGGGCGGTCCCCAACCACACCTTAAAGGGGCGGTCCCCAACCACGTCTTAAAGGGGCAGTCCCCAACCATGTCTTAAAAGGCCGGTCCCCAACCATGTTTTAAAGGGGCGGTCCACAACCACTTCTTAAAGGGGCCATCCCCAACCAGTTCTTAAAGGGCCGGACCCCAACCACTTTTTAAAGGGGCAGTCCCCAACCACATCTTAAAGGGGCGGTCCCCAACCATGTCTTAAAGGGGTGGTCCACAACCACGTCTTAAAGGGGCGGTCCCCAATCACGTCTTAAAGGGGCGGTCCCCGACCATGTCTTAAAGGGGCGGTCCACAACCTTGTCTTAAAGGGGCCATCCCCAACCAGTTCTTAAAGGAGCGGACCCCAACCACTTCTTAAAGGGGCTGTCCTCAACCTCTTAAAGGGGCAGTCCCCAAACACATCTTAAAGAAACAGTCCCAACCACATCTTAAAGGGGCGGTCCCCAACCACGTCTTAAAGGGGCAGTCCCCAACCATGTCTTAAAGGGGCGGTCCACAACCACATCTTAAAGGGGCCTTCCCCAACCAGTTCTTAAAGGGGCAGACCCCAACCACTTTTTAAAGGGGCAGTCCCCAACCACATCTTAAAGGGGCGGTCCGCAACCACGTCTTAAAGGGGCAGTCCCCAACCATGTCTTAAAAGGGTGGTCCCCAACCACATCTTAAAGGGACCGTCCCCAACCAGTTCTTAAAGGTGCAGTCCCCAACAACTTTTTAAAGGGGCAGTCGCAACCATGTCTTCCCAACCACGTGTTAAAGGGGCAGTCCTCAACCACTTCTTAAAGGGGTGGTCCCCAACCTCTTAAAGGGACAGTCCCCAATAACTTCTTAAAGGGGTTGTCCATAACCACGTCTTAAAGGGGCCATACCCAACCATGTCTTAAAGGAGTGGACCCCAACCACTTAAAGGGGCTGTCCTCAACCTCTTTAAAGAGCAGTCCCCAACCACTTCTTAAACGGGTGGTCCCCAAACACATCTTAAAGAAACAGTCCCAACCACATCTTAATAGGGCGGTCGCCAACCACATCTTAAAGGAGCAGTCCTCAACCACATCTTAAAGAGGCGGTCCCCAACCACATCTCAAATGGGCGGAAGCAAGCAATCAGCGATATTGGCGTGGGATTTAAACCGTCTTCGCTGACTGGTCATGGCCGGCTGCGACCAATCAGTGATATTGCCGCAGGATTTAAATGATAATGTATATATTTTATCCCGAAAAACCTGTGTATTCATTGCATTATTCTTAAATCTTCATAAATAAACTACATACATATTCTAGAATACCCGATGTGTTAGAATCGGGCCACCATCATTAGTAAATAAAACTATATATGAATTCTAGACTACCCGATTCTTTAGAATCGGGCCGCCATCTAGTCTACTATATAATCACCAATAATGGTTGTCACAGACTTCCGGGGCTTATGTCGATATTCCAGAATGCACTGCTCCGAAAGCAGCGCCATATTAGCACACCCAAGTGATAGGTATGCTAATATGGCGCAGGCTGGCGGCAGCGGCGGCGGCACAAGCTACACATACCCACCAGGTCGCCTGCAGACCCCCTCCAGCCTCCCACCACACCTCTCCCAATACCGCAGACCCTGCACACCGCCCATATTAAACCTCCGCACCCCCCCTCAGCTGCCCGCACTGCCCCACACAAAAAGCCCGCACTTCCCCCTCCTCCATTGCCCGTACAGCCTCCGGTGCCTCCAGCCCCGCACAAGACCCCGTCCTCCCCGCTGCTCCGTCCTCTCTGCGCTCTCCTCACCCCTCCGGTGCCTGTGTTCGGTTACCACAGCCGCGGCATGGAGATGCTGCTCCTGGACTTCTACCAGCTCAGGGAGCTGCACAAGGTGAGGAGAGCCCAGGGAGGATAGGAGCCCAGAGAGGACAGGAGGCCATAGAGGACAGGAGGCCATGGAGGAGAGGAGCCCATGAAGGAGAGGAGCCCATGGAGCAGATGAGGCCAGGGAGGACAGGAGCCCAAGGAGGAGAGGAGGCCAGGGAGGTCAGGAAAGGGAGGACAGGAAATGGAGGCCAGGGAGGAGAAGCCTGGGAGGACAGGAAAGGGAGGCCAGGGAGGAGAGGAGGCCAGAGTAGAGGCCACAGGAGAGGAAAGAGAGGCTCAGGGAATGGAGGCCAGAGAGGACAGTGGGAGGAGAGCCCAGGGTGGAGAGGAAAGGGAGGCCAGAGAGGAAGAGGCCATGGAAGAGAGGATGGGAGGCTGATGCAGCTGCCGAAGGTGAGGTGAGGCCTGAGGAGGAGAGGAGGCCAGGGAGGAGAGGTGGCCAGGGAGGTCAGGAAAGGGAGGCCAGGGAGGAACAGCCATGGAGGACAGGAAATGGAGGCCAGGGAGGAGAGGAGGTCAGGGAGAAGAAGCCTGGGAGGACAGGAAAGGGAGGCCAGGGAGGAGAGGAGGCCAGAGAGGAGAAGCCTGGGAGACCAGGAAGGAGAGGAGATGAAAGAGAGGCTCAGGGAATGGAGGCCAGAGAGGACAGAAGGAGGAGAGCCCTGGGAGGAGAGGAAAGAGAGGCCAGAGGGGAAGAGGCCAGGGAAGAGAGGATGGAAGGCTGATGCAGCTGCTGAAGGTGAGGAGTGGACTGAGGAGGAGGAGAGGAGCCCAAGGAGAAGAAGAGCCTAGGAAGGTCAGGAGGCCAGGGAGGAGAGGAGCCCAAGGAGTACAGGAGGAGAGGAGGCCAGGGAGGAGAGGAGGCCAGAGTGGAGGCCACAGGAGAGGAGAGGCTCAGGGAATGGAGGCCAGAGAGGACAAAAGGAGGAGAGCCCAGGGAGGAGTGGAAAGGGAGGTCAGAGAAGAAGAGACCAGGGAAGAGAGGATGGGAGGCTGATGCAGCTGCCGAAGGTGAGGAGAGGACTGAGGAGGAGGAGGAGATGAGACACCCAAGGAGAAGAGGAGCCTAGGGAGGAGAGGAGCCCAAGGAGTACAGGAGGCGAGGGAGGAGAGGAGACCAAGTGGGAGAGGAGCCCAGAGAGGAGAGGAGCCCAGAGAGGAGAGGAGGCCAGGAGCCCAGGGACAAGATGAGGCCAGGGAGGAGAAGCCTGGGAGGACAGGAAAGGGAAGAGAGGAGGCCAGAGTGGCGGCCATAGGAAAGGAGAGGCCGAGGGAATGGAGGCCAGAGAAGACAGGAGGAGGAGAGGCCAGGGAGGAAAGGAAAGGGAGCCCAGAGAGGAGGTGGCCAGGGAAGAAAGGAAGGGGGAGGCGGATGGAGCTGCCGCAGGTGAGGAGAGGCCAGAGAAGGAGAGGAAAGGGAAGCCAGGGAGGAGAGGAGGGCAGAGTGGAAGCCAGGGAGGAGAGGAAAGAGAGGCTGAGGAAATGGAGGACAGAGAGGAAAGAAGGACAAGAGGCCAGGGAGGAGAAGAAAGGGAGGCCAGAGAGGAAGAGGCCAGGGAAGAGAAGATGAGAGGCTGACGGAGCCATACAGTGCTAACCACTGAGTCACCGTACAGGGCTAACCACTGAGCCACCGTATACAGTGCTAACCACTGAGCCACTATATACAGTGCTAACCACTGAGCCACCATATACAGTGCTAACCACTGAGCCACCACACAGTGCTAACCACTGAGCCACCATATACAGTGCTAACCACTGAGCCACCGTATACAATGCTAACCACTGAGCCACCATACAATGCTAACCACTGAGCCACCATATACAGTGCTAACCACTGAGCCACCACACAGTGCTAACCACTGAGCCAGCATACAGTGCTAACCACTGAGCCACCGTATACAATGCTAACCACTGAGCCACCATACAATGCTAACCACTGAGCCACCATACAATGCTAACCACTGAGCCACCATACAGTGCTAACCACTGAGCCACCATACAGTGCTAACCACTGAGCCACCATATACACCATATAAATCCCGCAACAGCAGCATACTTTCTGGAGAGAGGACTGTACTATTCAGCGGCTATTTCTACGGCACCTGTTCATTACACCGCCTCCTGATGCAATAGCATTGGGTCTATTTCTAGTAATAATATTAGCAAATTCCTCCAACTAGAGATGTAGTCTAGTTCTCCTGATTAGCTGTCTCTTACTGCAGGACATTACAGCTTAGGTTATCCATGGTTATGACCACACATCTTGTGACAGTTGGTAGTGGTTGTAACTAGGGAAATCTAATATACTGTAATGCCCTGCACATGAGGTAAGAGACAGCTAATCAGGAGAATTGTACTACATTTCTAGTTGGAGGAATTTTCTAATATTATTATTATTACATCTACTATATATTGGAATAGGATTTTAGAGATTGGAATGCCCCGTTAATGTTAAGCTAGAGCTTGTTGTATTGTGCTGTGATTTTTAATGCGGTTTACATTACAAAACTACAGTACGTGTTCTGTTTCTCAAGCATATCTCTAATAAAGTTTACAAGCGCTTTAACAGATGGCGTGGCTTGGGTAATTCAGTACGCAGATTTGTCTATCGAAATGGCTGAGAACGATCGTTATGGCCAATTATTTCTATGTAAATCAAATAAACGATTTCACTTGTATTATGCTTGTATCTCCAGGCCATCACCGTCACCTTCCTAATTTCCATTCTCACACTGATCTTTTTTTCAGCGCTCTGGTATGATGCATGGAGCTCGCATGCCTGTACCCTGCATGCCGGTTGGATCACCTATGCTCCCCACATATGGAACAGGGTCCCCCATGCGGCCTGGTATGAGCCCTATGTTGATGGACTCATTTAGAAAAAGACTTATGACCCCACAAGGACATCCTTCTGCACCAAACCAAAGGAGGGGGTGAGTAGTTTTAAAGTGCTTTTTTCTTAGCATTTGATTAAGTAACACAGTTAGGCTCAGACGGCCATATAACATGGACAAGGCTTGCATTGTAAAGCACAGAGTATCTGGCAGCTTCATAGACCCAAGCATGGCAGCTTAACAAATGACTGTGCAGCTGTCATGGTTGGGTGAGGGGAGATGCCTGCCACCAGTGCCGGGACAAGGCATTTTGGTGCCCTAGGCAGGTAAGGCAAACGGCGCCCCCCCCCCCCCCCCGAAATATGTCTGGGAATAAAAATGTCAGCATACTTTGAAAGTAAATTTAATTTAACGGGGACCTATAAAAGGTTCGTCCAACCACACTACAGAGGCATACTGATAGGTTGTTTACATTGTGAGCCCCAATGGGGACAGTGTTCATGATGTATGTAAAGTGCTGTGAAGTTCATAGTGTAATATAAATGCAAAAAGTATTATTCTTAATATTATGTCACAATACCAGGATCTGAGGATCTTCTATTTCGAGGTCAGGGACTCTCTGATGCCATGTTGCTGCTTGTCTCGCTGTTGTCCTCTTTTGAAACTGCAGTGCGGTGGACAAGAGAGCATTAACTGGTTAATAACAAGAAGTATGGAGTGTGTACTGAGCCATAAACCCTCCCCTTACCATGAAGTATGGAGTGTGTACTGAGCCATAAACCTCCTCATACCATGTCCAGCAGACATTGTAGGATTACTACCCATATATACTCGTGTATAACCCGATCTGTGTATAAGCCGACCCCCTACTTTTGCCCCCAAAACCTGGAAAACCTATTGACTCGTGTATAAGCCGAGGGTGGACCCCAGCACAGGTATACAGCCCCCAGCAAAGTGGTATACAGCAGCCTCTCCAGTGGTATATACAGACCCCAGTGGTAATACAGCAGCCCCAGTGGTAATACAGCAGCCCCAGTGGTAATACAGCAGCCCCAGGGTAATACAGCAGCCCCAGGGTAATACAGCAGCCCCAGGGGTTATACAGCAGCCCCAGGGGTAATACAGCAGCCCCAGGGGTAATACAGCAGCCCCAGGGGTTATACAGCAGCCCCAGGGGTAATACAGCAGCCCCAGGGGTAATACAGCAGCCCAGGGATAATACAGCAGCCCCAGGGGTTATACAGCAGCCCCAGGGTTATACAGCAGCCCCAGTGGTATATACAGGCCCCAGCAGTATATACAGAAGCCCCAGTGGTATATACAGGCCCCAGCAGTATATACAGCAGGCCCAGTGGTGGTGTATACAGGCCCAGTGGTGGTGTATACAGGGCCTAGTGGTGTATACAAGACCCAGTGGTGTATACAGGGCCAGTGGTGTATACAGGGCCCAGTATGCGGGGCCGGGGGACAGAGGCATACTGATAGGTTGTTTACATTGTGAGCCCCAATGGGGACAGTGTTCATGATGTATGTAAAGTGCTGTGAAGTTCATAGTGTAATATAAATGCAAAAAGTATTATTCTTAATATTATGTCACAATACCAGGATCTAAGGATCTTCTATTTCGAGGTCAGGGACTCTCTGATGCCATGTTGCTGCTTGTCTCGCTGTTGTCCTCTTTGAAACTGCAGTGCGGTGACAAGAGAGCATTAACTGGTTAATAAACAAGAAGTATGGAGTGTGTACTGAGCCATAAACCCTTCCCCTTAACCATGAAGTATGGAGTGGTACTGAGCCATAACTTACTCACCAAGAAGTATGCCGAATGTGTACTGAGCCATAAACCCTCCCCTTATAAACGATGTGTATAACTGACCCGCCAGTATAAAGCCGATCCTCTCACATGTTGCCCCAAGACTGGTTAGAACACCCATTATACAGCCAGTGTATACAGCCCCCAGGGTATACAGACCCCCAGGGTATACAGCCCCCAGTGGGTAATACAGCAGCCCCAGGGTAATACAGACCCAGGGTACACGCCCAGGGTATACAGCAGCCCCAGGGTAATACAGCAGCCCCAGGGTATATACAGACCCCAGGGTAATACAGCAGCCCCAGTGGTAATACAGCAGCCCAGGGTAATACAGCAGCCCCAGGGTATACAGCAGCCCAGGGTATAGCAGCCCAGGGTAATACAGCAGCCCCAGGGTATACAGCAGCCCCAGGGTATACAGCAGCCCAGGTCCCAGTGGTGGATATCAGGCCCGCATATATACAGAGGCCCAGGTATGGTGTATACAGGGCCCATAGTGGTGTATACAAGCCTAGTGGTGTATACAGGACCCAGTGGTGTATACAGGCCCAGTGTATCGGGCCCAGTATGCGGGGCCGGGGGGGAAGCGCGCCTTTGCACACTCACCGCGCCCGCCGTCACCGTGCATCTGCTGTAAGGCTGCTTTCACACTGCGTTTTTCTGTGATCCGTGGCTGTCCGTTGTAAAACGGACAGCCACGGATCAGATTTTGGCCCCATGTTATCCTATGGGCACGGTTCACATCGGATTTGGCCTTATTGGCATCCGATTTTTGTCAGATCCGATTCTGGCCGATTTTTTGCTGTGCCCAAAATCGCAGCCTGCTTCGATTTTTGGCACAGCGGGTCAAATCGGACCGAATTGGATCCGACCTGATCCGTGCCAAATAAGGCTGCTTTCACACAGCGTTTTTTGTGCTGTCCGGGGATCAGACTTTTTGCAGCACCCCTCGGACAGCAACTGATCCAATCCCGATGTTTTGCAGCATCAGTTTGGATCCTATCCCTGCTCCTCCTGTCACCTTGTCCCCCTCCTGTCACCCTTCTCTCCTCTGTCTGCCCTCTGTCTCCCCTCTTTGTCCCCTTTGTCCCCCCACTTTGCAGCCCCTCTTTGCCCCCCTCTTTGCAGCCCCTCTTTGCCCCCCTCTTTGCAGCCCCTCTTTGCAGCCCCTCTTTGGACCCCCTCTTTGCTCCCCTCTTTGCAGACCCTCTTTGCCACCCTCTTTGCCCCCCTCTTTGCTCCCCTCTTTGCAGACCCTCTTTGCCCCCCTCTTTGGACCCCCTCTTTGCTCCCCTCTTTGCAGACCCTCTTTGTCCCCCTCTTTGCTCCCCTCTCTGCAGACCTTCTTTGCCCCCCTCTTGCAGACCCTCTTTGCTCCCCTCTTTGCAGACCCTCTTTGCCCCCCTCTTTGCAGCCCCTCTTTGGACCCCCTCTTTGCTCCCCTCTTTGCAGACCCTCTTTGCCCCCCTCTTTGGACCCCCTCTTTGCTCCCCTCTTTGCAGACCCTCTTTGTCCCCCTCTTTGCTCCCCTCTCTGCAGACCCTCTTTGCCCCCCTCTTTGCAGACCCTCTTTGCAGACCCTCTTTGCCCCCCTCTTTGCAGCCCCTCTTTGGACCCCCTCTTTGCTCCCCTCTTTGCAGACCCTCTTTGCCCCCCTCTTTGCTCCCCTCTCTGCAGACCCTCTTTGCCCCCCTCTTTGCAGCCCCTCTTTGGACCCCCTCTTTGCAGACCCTCTTTGCCCCCCTCTTTGCAGACCCTCTTTGCCCCCCTCTTTGCAGCCCCTCTTTGGACCCCCTCTTTGCTCCCCTCTTTGCAGACCCTCTTTGCCCCCCTCTTTGCTCCCCTCTCTGCAGACCCTCTTTGCCCCCCTCTTTGCTCCCCTCTTTGCAGACCTTCTTTGGACCCCCTCTTTGCTCCCCTCTTTGCAGACCCTCTTTGCTCCCCTCTCTGCAGACCCTCTTTGCCCCCCTCTTTGCAGCCCCTCTTTGCAACCCCTCTTTGCCCCCCTCTTTGCTCCCCTCTCTGCAGACCCTCTTTGCCCCCCTCTTTGCAGCCCCTCTTTGCACCCCCTCTTTGCCCCCCTCTTTGCTCCCCTCTCTGCAGACCCTGTTTGCCCCCCTCTTTGCAGCCCCTCTTTGCACCCCCTCTTTGCCCCCTTCTTTGCTCCCCTCTCTGCAGACCCTCTTTGCCCCCCTCTTTGCAGCCCCTCTTTGCCCCCCTTTGCAGCCCCTCTTTGCAGACCCTCTTTGCCCCCCTCTTTGCAGCCCCTCTTTGCACCCCCTCTTTGCCCCCCTCTTTGCTCCCCTCTTTGCAGACCCTCTTTGCCCCCCTCTCTGCAGACCCTCTTTGCCCCCCTTTGCAGCCCCTCTTTGGACCCCTCTTTGCTCCCCTCTTTGGACCCCCTCTTTGCTCCCCTCTTTGGACCCCCTCTTTGCCCCCCTCTTTGTCCTCCTTCTGCAGAGCTTAAAAAATAAAAAAAATCATCATTCTCACCTCTCCACGACACCCGCGCTGCTTCCAGCTTCTCTTCTTCTGATGCACAGGACCTGGCGTGATGTCACATTCACATGACCGGTTACCGCGGTAACCGGTCATCTGACTGCACTGTGACGTCAGGCCAGGTCCTGGAAGCACAGAGCCGAGCGCAGGAGGCATCGCTGGATCGTGGAGAGGTGAGAATAAAGATTTTTTTATTTTTAACCTTTCATTTCACAGGATATCACTTCTGCAATGTATGAATATACATTGCAGAAGTGATATTATGGCACAGAGCGATTTTAGTGTACTGAGCATGCTCAGTACACTAAGATCGGGTCCGAGGAACTCAACTGTTTCCTCGGATCCTCGCTCCATAGGCCCCATGTTGGAGGAGAGGAGGGGCGGGCACCGGGCAGAGCTGCAGGACAGGAAGTTCCCTCCTCCCTCCTCTCTGGCCGCCGTGGCCGCCGGCGGTCAGCACGGGGCCTTCTAGGGGGCGGACAATGCGCCCTCCACAAGATGGCGCCCTAGGCGATCGCCTAGGGTCGCCTACCTATCGTCCCGGCCCTGCCTGCCACGCTGTGCTTTACAAATGCGAGCGTCGTCTGTGTTATACAGCCGTCTGACCCCACGCCTTAAAGAGATTCTCAAGTTTAGAAATAAACATTTTTATATACTTTGGGGGGTCCTCTGCCTAGGATCCTCATCTCATGTAGGAGAGAACAGCTATAAAGAGTTTATCTCTCCTGTCCAGTATTACACATATCCTTTTTCAATAGGCAGTATGTAATGCTACATTTCTCCTGTGATGGCGCTGCAAGGAAATTACACACTTTGGGGAGTTTCCCATGTCTGATATTCATGGTCTGAATATGGATCACAATATCGAAACTCAACAGCTTCATTGCTATATGTTAGGCTGTTGAGTTCTGGTCAGGAGACCTGTATTAAAGGTTGCTCAGTGCACATCGTTTACTTTAGCCTGCTTGTGTAAACCAGTTTTCCGATTAACGGTCATATTGTGCCATTGGTTGGATCCTTAAGGCCCCCATGCACATTAGACTAATGTCAGCTGCACCCACCAATATCGAGGAGTTTGGTCAATAGTCTAATGTGTATGGGGCATCGGCCGACTGATGGTCATGCATGTCAGATTTCGGTCTGATGACCCAGAGATATATCAGTTGCTGACTCCCTTACAGAGAACACAGGAGCACTCAGCCACGTGAAGCATCATTCGGCCGACAACAATCCAAATATATGGCCGGCCTTACACTCAAGTCTTTCCTCCAGATCTTCCCTGCACTTTTCAAATAAATAGGGATTGTCCAAAACAGACAACTCCTTTAAATTCATTAGTACCTTGTAAATTATGCAGCATTAATTAATCCCTTATTGATCTACCTAGAATGAAAAGAAGGAAAATGGCGGATAAGGTTTTACCACAAAGGGTAAGTTTTTGATCTTTCTCCTACTTTAAAGTCTCGTTTCTTTGCAAATAAAGAGTATTCACTGTATAATGAAGTTACCTGACTACTTATCGAGAATGTGTTATCAGACATATTACTTAATTTAGTTTTTGCTTTTTTGCACTTTTCCTTGTCTACTTTTAATAATAATAATAATAATAATAATTAGATAGAAATCTTGTAATTTTTACATTGGCTTCTACACCTTCTCCTAGAGACTCACACTTTCTGATCTTTCCAAAAGTCATACAAAAGGTTACAATGACAGGTAACACCTCTATGCAGAGTAGATAACACAGGATACATCATTCACAATGATGGTACAGCTCTCCTTGTCCTCTTCCCTTCACAGTAACCTTTTCCATAATTAGAGCATACTCAGACAATGCTTCTCTGCAAAGAAATAGGGTCTGAGTCAGTCTATTGCTTCTGATGTCCATGTCAAGAACCCAAAGTAGGAGTCTAATATTGAGCCTAATTTTCAATGTGAAAAGTGAAGAAAGTTGTATTGGTCTTTTAAAGGCAATATCTCAGCAGGTTTTCGCTACCTCATCTGAGAGCAGCATAGTGTAGGCAAAGAGATTCTAAATCCAATGATGTATCACTTAGATTACTGGCTGCAGCCATTCTGTCCCAATCAGAGCATTTAGTTTTAGCCATGTAGACGAGCTGGAAGAGCTGACTCCACCCACACCAGGCTCTTTGTAGACAATGTACATTGACAGTGAGGGGTGAATGGAGGGGGGCAGTTGGACTGCCATTCAGTAATGATGTAGTCCAGTAATGGTAATCACCAAGTGATAAAGCCTTTAGTTTACATAATAAACAATATCACACAGCCTTATAAGAGAGGCAGAGTTGATTCTTTTTATTTAACCCCTACGGCATGTTGTCCTCAGCTTACATAGCAAAAACCTGCTGACTGATTCCCTTTTAGTACAGATACTGGAATATTAAGAGAAACATTATAAGAAATGTTTAAAAAAAATACTTTTACCATGAAAGCCTTATATAAAGGGAATCTCTCAGCAGGTTTGACTTTAGATTAGCATCTGCACTAATCCGGACCTCCAATCCAAGACTTTTCCTGAGCTGCACTGATTCTCCGGAATGCTCTACCCCAAGAATTTAAGACTACCCACAACTTACTTACCTTCAGGAGCTCCCTAAAAACACATCTTTTTAGGGCGGCCTATCATTCTTCCTAATCGAAGTCATTCAGACATAGGTTTTCCACTACTTCCTTGAACATAACTGTTTAACTCCATCAGACCCAAAAGCTCTACACAGACTGGCTGTGGCCACTTACTCCGCTCTCATTTATTCCACACTTCCTCAAAACGGCTGGACCATCACTATAAATAAGCCCCTGTACTTTATGTCACCCTCACCTTATTGTAGATTGTAAGCTCTTGTGAGCAGGGTCGTCATTATTTTTTGCTTTTTAACTATTGAGTTTTCCAAAACTGTTTCTTATGACTGTTTGTATATGAATCTGATTCGTTAAGTTCTGCGGAATATGTTGGCGCTATATAAATGAAGATTATTATTATTATATAAACATTAGGTCCTGTATGATTTTTAAAACATAAAAAAGGAGAACTTTCTGATAAACTTTATTTCTTAAGTCATCTTCTTACAGACCCGCTCTCCTGGTGCAGCCCTCTAAACGTACACATTCATTCTGACATTATCAGAGAACTTTGTCTCCTCTGTCAGCACATGACTAGGACAAGCTTGACAGCTACCTGTCTGGTTCAGTTCACAAGCTGAGTCACTCTTGTATCACCCATGATGGAGAAGGGGGCTGGACTAGATTGTGAACTGAGCTTCACAGCCAGCCTCTCATTCTGATACAGAGGAAGGAAAAGAAATGGAGGCGACGAGTTGGAGAAAAGGAGACAAGGTCTGGAATTGAATGATCGGCATAGATTTTTTTACATATGATATTCAATTTCCCATTCATCTCATTGGGGGACACAGCACACGGTCCTGTGTCCCCCAATAAAAGGCTCAGAGAAAACATTTTTACGGTGAGTACACAAAAATCTTCTTTTCTCATTCGCCTCATTGGGATCACAGGACGTGTCCTGTGTCCCACAATTAGAGGCTCAGAGAAAAGGATTTCACGGTCAGTACACAGACATTTCCTTTTAAATCACTACTACAGCATTTTTTTTTCAGCGCGGTAGTGCTGCTTTAAAAGTAAGCCCCCTGCCCCTGTCATATATTCATCTTCCAGCATCTTCATTCTTTACCAACACCGCTCTGGTCCCACGGCTCCATCTTATGCCCGTAACATCTGACTGGATGAATGTCAGAAGCTACATCAGTGGCTCTATGAAAGCCAGAACAAGACCAGGACGAGGCTTCCA
>JARQOC010000006.1:389891491-390041498 GCA_033576535.1 Allobates femoralis | reverse complement strand
TACTCTCTTCAGTGCACACAGTGAGCTGGCACCTCACAGAGAGAAGATTGATTGTTAGGGTCCCTCTGGGGGCCACAGCAAGGTGCATGCTGCGGTAATTTGAAAAAGTCCACCCTCCCGCCCTTTTCCAGAAACACTCGTTTTATAGGCGGAAGTCTGTGGGCGGAGCTTGTCACTAATTGACTTACATTGGGCTCGGTGCTCTGGCCGAGTACACGAGTATCTTGGGATGCTCGGCCAGAGCACCGAGCACCCGAGCATTTTAGTGCTCGCTCATCTCTAATGAACAACTATGAACTTTTACTCCATATAAACTGCAGAGGTGACAGTGTTCACTTATCTAACTCTATCTCTTTTTTGCTGGGAGAACCTTAGCAGCAAGGATCCATAACTGGCTTTGCTTTGGTTGGTTTTTTGGTGTCCCGGGTTTCGCTATATTTGGGACCTACCTTGATTTGGGAAGCTCGCTGTAGCATGATCTCTGCCTTTTTTTAATCCCCCTCCCTCCTCCAAACTCTTTATTAAATGTGTTTTTGGAGGGGGGAGGAGGCCCAGGGCACAGTATTCATTTGCAATTGTGCCTTTAAGGGGCACCACGGTAGGTCTACCCCTGCTCTCTTGTCCACCGCACTGCAGTGTCAAAAGAGGAAGACAGCGAGACAGGCAGCAACATGGCATCAGAGAGCCCCTGACCTCGAAATACAAGATCCTCAGATCCCGGTATTGTGACATAATATAAGAATAATATTTTTTGCATTCATACTGCACAATGAACTCCATAGCACTTTACATACATCATCAACACTGTCCCCATTGGGGCTCACAATGTACAGACATACAAATCTTTTATATGTGCTACATGATGGAATGTGGGAGGGAGAAGCTACATGAAACTTGGGGGACGGCCGTGATGGGGGGGGGATTGTCCGTGATGGGGGAGGGGCTGCAGCAGGGGGTGGAGCTGTGACAGGGAGGGCAACAGCTGACAGTGCCTAGGGCAGCAGGAACTCCAAATACGGCCCTGCGGATAAACCCTTTAAATGTGGCAATATATCCATGAAAATCGATATCCACTTCAGAACATGTACATGTTGTGCTCATCACTTTTAAAAGTCTGTTGCTGTCACCTCTAGGCTGGATTCACAGAAGAATATGAAAAATCATCAGTTTCATCCAGCCAATTTTTTCTCACTTTTCATCTGAATGCATTCTACTTTTTCACAGCTGTATGGTAAGTGTGTGAGCTTTTGACACTGTGTATTTTTGCTGCATCAAAAATGCAACATTTTACAGTTCCATCAAAGTGAATGGGATTTATAGAAATCTCGCGCCCACTGTGCTTTTTTTAATGTAAACTGACCTGTGGTGCATCATGTCAATTTATCCTGCAGGTATGCTGAGATTTATGAGCAGATTTCTCTCATAGACTAGTGTTAGATGCAATAAATCTGCAAAACACATGTAAGGCCCCTTTCACATCAACGTTTTTACTGATTTGTGGAAGATCTGGCAGATTTACCACATATACCGCGTTCTGGCTGACTTTTCCCTATTTTTGCCCCTATTCATTTTCTATGGGACTTGCGACAGGTGCGGCAAGTGTAGTTTTTGCCGAGATCCGGCAGATGCAGCACTTGTGGCAAGTCAAAAAATCATAGCTAACCACGTTTTTTTGACCTAACACAAGTGCCGGATTTGCTGGAAAACCGCACTTGCCACGCCTGTCGCAAGTCCCATAGAGAATGAATGAGAGTTTGCCGCAAATCGGCCGTTACGCGGCAGATGCAGTAAATCTGCTGGATCTGCTGTAAATCAGCAAAACACTGTTGTGAAAGGAGTTTAATCAACACATCAGTAAATTAATAACTGTCACGCTGGAACTAAGGAGGTGTCCAGCTACAGTGCGTGACAGTGGAGCACGGACCAATGGCGTCCCGTACACTACACACAAAGTGAGGAAATGTGGCGCCCCACTAAGAGTGCGTCACAAAAGGGTACTGCACCCCTGAATGAAGGTGCCATATCCTTTGTTCTGGTAATGAGTAGAAGAATCCTGAAGCTCCAACACCACACACATACACCTAGTGAGAGGGGACCAATCAGACACCCGTTGCTAGGGTAACAGGTCCCCGTGGGAGGAGAACTAGGTGATATAGTGAGTGGGAGAGCAGCAAGGGGTTAGACCAGGAAGTGAGTGCAGAGAAGCCAGAAGGGAGCTGCACAGGGCCGTGCAGCACAGACAGCAAAGTGAAAGCAACTGATGTAGCAGAGTTGGAGGAGCTACAGAGAAGCACTGAGAAAGCTAACTGGGAGGGCACCTCAACCTGGTGACCCAGAAGAGAAAGGGGCCAAGAGTAGAACGGGTAAGCCAATACCCTTGCCCAGTCCAAACCCGGAGTACCAGCTCCGAAGTGGTCCAGCAGGTAACATCCCTGAACCACAGAACCCGGAGTAGTCGTAGGTTTTATAGGAGCTCGACTCACCAAATAACAACTACCGCAGCTTATACCAGGAGCACCCACCATTGAAGGCCAGGGCCCGAGAGGAGACGTCGGCAGTGACCCAACCGAAGGCCCTCAGTGTTCCCGATTGGGTATAGTAGACCAGCGAAGTGAAGGAACAGATACAGATAGAGAAAGACACCTGTGGAGCTTCAGAGGGACGCTACTCATTGCCAGAACCATCCGGTCCACTGCCTCAGCCGACTCCATCGCATGCATTGTAAAGTTGCCATTTACCTGAGTAAAGAACCCGTGCAGAGTGAGCAGCGTGCCCGAGCTTTATTCCAGAACTGCCATTCACTTGCATTGCTTTACAGAAACAACTGAGCTGCCCTATTCCACCATCTCAGCTCAGAGCTCCGGGGATCCCGCTCATCCTGTAGGGAGCGACTCCATCTTGCTGCCGCCCATCACCCCGGAGGATCCAGCAGCGTCTACAGGTGGCGTCACGAACAAAAATTTTATTTTATTCCTTTATTATTTTTCTTTTTCCCTTTTTACATTTACCACCGGGCCCACAGCCTCACGCACCGCCAACCGTGACCTATAGACTGTGCCTGAGTTCCCTGGCCACGGTGAGTCAGAAACACCAGGTGCGTGGGGGAAGACAAATACAACATGGGGGCCCTGCTCATAGGGAATGAGGAAGAGGTGACCAGAGTTACACCAACTCTTCCCTCATCCTCCGGTTACTGGAACCGAAGCTGTGAGAGCCACCAAGCCATCACAGAGAACCAGCACGATTAACAGGAGGTTTAGCCACCTGTTCCACCTGATGCACCTATCCACGAGAGCCCAGGGAAGAGTACTGATCCTGCTCAGACCCTTTTTCAGTGCCCTCAGTGCTGTTAACCAGGTGAAGCAAGTTCCATTGAACACCCTGCCCGGTCCGGCTGGATTCCACATCCACCCGACTGCACTAGAAGTAGAGAGAGAGAGAAGGAAGCCTAACACTGCTTGCTGTGAACCTCCAGAAGTGCCGACTTCACTATCCCGGTCCGAGTGTACCTGATTAC
The DNA here is from genome assembly GCA_033576535.1 of Allobates femoralis. Classification (NCBI taxonomy): domain Eukaryota; kingdom Metazoa; phylum Chordata; class Amphibia; order Anura; family Aromobatidae; genus Allobates; species Allobates femoralis. Next base: position 390,037,981 of record JARQOC010000006.1, on the reverse strand, counting down.
CACCCAGTAAAGGTACCTAAAAGAGACTTTGTGTGGTTGTGCGTTACTCCTGGATTTGGCGCGCAGCATCCCGCAGCTGCCTCACAACATCTTGCGCAGCTCCCGGCTCCGGGGACTCCCGCTGATCCTGTGGGGAGCGTCCCATCTCGCTGTATAACATCCCCCGGAGACCCGAACAGTGCTGGTAAAGTTACCAGAACACCCGCAGGTGGCGTCATGAAGACAAATCACCCCTACTGTTCCGCCATTCCCCCTTTTGATCTGGACCACCGGGCCTACACCACCGCAGGCGCGGTTCCGTGGCTGGAGGAGAATCAACGCCCGCTCCGTGTACCCCCAGCTACGGTGAGTCAGTTGCAGCAGATTCCGACCTACAGAGCTGCAAGACTGTCAGCACCAGCCAGGAGGAGAGATCCCTGCAGCCTGCAAGTAAGTGTGCTACAACCGCACCATAGACTTGACCTTTACTGCCCCGGGGGATACAGTTCTTCCCACTGGAACTACACCATCTCCACTGCCAATCCATCACCCCCGGAGGTTCTGCAGCAGCGGCGGCCCCCATCACTGGCCGCATCAAGTGGGTGGCGTCACAGTGACATTTTCCCTGTAAATATTCCCCCTTTATTCTGCCGAGCCAGGTACACGGTCCGGACCAAGCCACCCGTGACTTCCCCGGCACCGTCCGGTCCGGTACCGAGTACCCCCCGTCCCGTGGGGCCCGACAATAGCCTAAGGGTGAGTGCACATGATCACAGTGGATGGGGTTTAGAGAAATCCCATATCCACTGTGCATGTTTTCCCTGCAGCGTAAACTGACATGCGGGACGGCTTCCTGACCTGCAGCATGTCAATTTATTCCTGCAGAGATGGCTGCGATATCGGCAGATGAATGCAGCAAAAATGCATCGTGCCCATGGGCAGCTGCGTTCACCCTGCAGAAGGCAGGACGCTGCCTTGAACGCAGTGTTAACGCATCGTGTACTAATAGTTACATTAATTCACAAGACCATTTACAGTTTCCTATGTTGAAAAACTGCAATGTTCAGTACGAGATCTGTTTTTCTTTTTTGATTGAATGAGATCACCGGCGATCACTGGGGGAGCGCAGAGGTAAGTAAAAGGAAGAAAAACGCAGCTGTGTTCACACACAGAACGTTGCGTTTTGCGAGGAATCGGTCATGGTGCAGTTTTGCACCAAAAACAGATCCTCAGAAAACGCAGCAATTAGCTGTGTGTGAACCCAACCTTAGGCCACGTGCACACATAGAGTATAATAGCAACACGGGCACCACTGCTGCACTTTTCAAACACTTTTACATACACTGAGCTTTATATATTAGATGAAGGACTATGGACTATACATTATACTACTGTATATGGAGGACTGTGGGCTGTACATTATACTATATGGAGGAGTATGGACTGTACATTATACTATGTGGAGGACTATGGGCTGCACATTATACTATATGGAGGACTATGGGCTGCGCATTATATTATATGTATTATATGGAGGACTATGGTCTGTATAGTTTACTGTATGGAGGACTATGGGCTGCACATTATACTATATGGAGGACTATGGTCTGTATAGTATACTGTATGGAGGACTATGGGGGCTGTACATTATACTATATGGACGAGGCATTATATGATATGGAGGACTATGGGCTGTACACTATACTATATGGAGGACCATGGGCTGTACATTACAGTATATGGAGGAGTGTGGGCTGTACATTATACTATATGGAGGACTATGGGCTGCACATTATACTATATGGAGGACTATGGTATGTATAGTATACTATATGGAGGACTATGGTATGTATAGTATACTATATGGAGGACTATGGTATGTATAGTATACTATATGGAGGACTATGGTATGTATAGTATACTATATGGAGGACTATGGTATGTATAGTATACTATATGGAGGACTATGGGCTATACTTTATACTATATGGAGGGGCATTCTATTATATGGAGAACTATGGGCTGTACTTTATACTGTGTGAAGGACTATGGACTGTACATTATACTATATAGATGACTATGGGCTGCACATTATACTGTATGGAGGACTATGGGCTGCACATTATACTATATGGAGGACTATGGTCTGTATAGTATACTGTATGGAGGACTGTGGGCTGTACATTATACTATATGGACGAGGCATTATATTATATGGAGGACTATGGGCTGTACACTATACTATATGGAGGACTATGAACTGTACACTATACTATATGGAGGACCATGGGCTGTACATTACAGTATATGGAGGAGTGTGGGCTGTACATTATACTATATAGAGGACTATGGGCTGCACATTATACTATATGGAGGACTATGGTCTGTATAGTATACTGTATGGAGGACTATGGGCTATACATTATACTATATGGAGGGGCATTCTATTATATGGAGAACTATGGGCTGTACTTTATACTGTATGGAGGACTATGGGCTATACATTATACTATATGGAGGGGCATTCTATTATATGGAGAACTATGGGCTGTACTTTATACTGTATGGAGGACTATGGGCTATACATTATACTATATGGAGGGGCATTCTATTATATGGAGAACTATGGGCTGTACTTTATACTGTATGGAGGACTATGGGCTATACATTATACTATATGGAGGGGCATTCTATTATATGGAGAACTATGGGCTGTACTTTATACTGTATGGAGGACTATGGACTGTACTATACTACATTTAGGACTATGGCTTGTGCATTATATAATATGGAAGACTGTGGAGCGAAAATAACCAGCATAAAAATACACCAAAACTCAATGAGGGCACATAGCCTTATACAAGTTTTACTGCAGAACCGTTGTAGATATTTCCATGTCTGCGCTCCCACATTTTCTGTTACAGCAGAACTTATGAAAAATATAGTTTTTTCTATCCTAATAAACAGATGAATATTTTATTTAGATCTATAATTTGTGATGTCAAGCTTCAGGGTGCAATTTCTGGGAGGATGCTATAATGGGCTGACTCTCTACTATGTTTGGAGTGGTTGTTTGCCGCCTTCTTTACAGTTTTCCTAAGTCGTTAGAGGCGGTTAGAAAACAGGAAGTAGCTGATGAGAAACTTGTGCTTACTTGTCTTATTATATATATTTGACATCTCCATGTTTAAAAATAACAAAGTAAATCTGAACAAACACACTATAAGCCGGAGCGTGGATTTGTTGCAACCACATACTACACTTCTGCTGTTGATGGCTCCACAAAGCGGACAGATTGCAGCATATGTTAGAACAAAGCTTCTGATTTCTTACTAACGAATGCTTAATTAGTAGGATGCCAAAACATCTGTTAGCTAGTAATTATAGTGGAGGCCTAAGCCGCTGCTGTCAAAAGATGAGGGACAAAAGACAGCATTAATTTGTGCCCAATAACTGAGCAGAGTGTAAAGAAGACAAAAGAGAGAGACACTAATAAAAAAACATCCAACTTATGAGGCTTTTAATGAATACAACGTATGATTGATTTTTGGCCGAATGTTCTGCCTCCTTTTAGGTATGTTCATTGTGTTGTCACGTTTGATCGGGAGTTTAACGCCTTCACCACCGGGCGATTGTCCGTTTGTCATGTTTCCTCTCTTTCTTCCAAGAGCCATAACTTTATTTTTCTGTCAAAATATGCCGTATGAGGGCTTGTTTTTTGCGGGACGAGAGGTACTTTTGAATGACATCATTCATTTTCCGCTCCTGTCGCTTACACCTGAAGAATATCTCTAGAGTCCGCCCTTTCTCACCCTGGAAACAACAAAAACCCTCACCGTGGCCCTAATCCATTCCCGCCTTGACTATTGCAACTCTCTATTAAGCGGCCTCCCCCTCACCAGACTTTCTCCTCTCCAGTCCATCCTTAATGCAGCAGCCAGGATCACCCATCTGGCCAATCGTTACTCAGATGCCTCTGCTCTGTGCCAGTCATTGCACTGGCTGCCCGTATACTACAGGATCAAATTCAAATTGCTTGTTCTCACCCACAAAGCTCTTCACAGTGCAGCTCCCCCCTACCTCTCCTCCCTCATCTCTGTCTATCACCCCACCCGCTCTCTACGTTCCTCAAATGACCTTCAACTAACATCTGCACTAATCCGATCCTCCCACTCCCGGCTCCAAGACTTTTCCAGAGCTGCACCAAACCTCTGGAATGCTTTACCCAAAGAAACCAGGACTATCCACAACTTGCATGGCTTCAGACGATCCCTAAAGACGCATCTTTTTAAGGCGGCCTATCATACTCCCTAACATGTCCATTGTACTGTAGACAGTGAATGGGCTATCCTCTGGACATTATTCTTCTACAAACTCCACCAAACCATAAAGGTCTACACAGACTGATGACCATTCATGTAAGCTTAGCCCTATACCCCATTTCCTCAAGATGCCTGGACCACCAGTGCAATAAGCCCCGGCACCTTGTACAACCCCTATCCCGTTGTAGATTGTAAGCTCTTTTGAGCAGGGTCACCTTCATTTCTTGCTTTATTTATTGTATTTTTTTTTTTTTTTTTTTTTTTTTTTTTTTTTTTCACATTGATTCTATGCCTATTGTTTTTGTATCCAATGATTGTACTTTATTTGTTCTCTATTGTAATTACTTACTGTATATTTTCTGTACGCTAACCCTACATTGTAAAGCGCTGCGGAATATGTTGCCGCTATATAAATAAAGCTTTATTATTATTATTATTATATTTTATAATAATATAATAATAAAACTTTATTTGTATAGCACCAACATATTCCGCAGCCCTTTACAGAACAATGGTACGTATAGGAAAAGTACACGATACAGAATTTTACCTTAAAATGTACTTAAAAAAAAAACCCCAAGTGCGGTGAAATTGCCAAAAAAACGTGCAATTCCACAATGTTTTTTTTTTTTTTATTGACCATGTTCACTATATGGTAAAATTGACCTGGCAGTATGATTCTCCAGATCTGTACCGGTTCGTAGTGATACCCCGGGCCGAGGGGTACTAGGAGCTAGGTCAGACAGTTCTTTGGGGAGGTCACGGGGCCATGACCCAACTCCGTGGCCCTGGTAGTGTCATAAAATGGTTGATAATTGATATGGGATCAAACCGTGACGCCACCCTTGGTATCCGGCAATTGGATGGCCAATGCTGTGGTTCAGGACCACTGGGGCAGTTGGTGACGCAGCTTAAATGGTACAGCTGCCCACAAATGGAGTGGGGCCCCAGGTCAGTTGTAGAAACATTTTGGATGGGGGTGATAGTGACTTTGCAGGCCTGAGGTTTCGGGAAATAATCTGAGGACACAGCAGGGTGCAGTCTTCACACTTTACTCACAGTTGTCCAGGTTTTAACAGCCAGCCGTGTGCTGTGTCCTCTAGGTCGGTGATCCAGCCTACTCCTGAGTAGATTGGGTGCACTTTACCGGGACCCCCTTCTCATGTACCTTTCCGAGTCGTCTCACTGCGCTGGCTCTCGCCCTTTTGCCCTGCGCCTCACACACAGTGACCCAAGCCAGCGGCCTCGGGTCCTGTCGGGTGACGTACTCTCTGTCCCCTGACCCTATGTGGCTGCCTTTTTAGTGAGTGTGTGTGTGGATGTGGCTGCTGCATATGAAGATGCTGCAGCCTCCAGTTTGCTAGTTGAGTCTTACAGTCTCTCTGCTAGTTTGGGGCCGATCCCCTCTGTGACCTGGTCCCTCCACGCACCTCCAGCCAGCGGTGAATGCGGGTACCATGGGTGGGTTCCCCACTTCCCATGCCCCTAGGACTATTTCTCTGTCCTGTCTGCCTCCTCCCGCAGACCCTTCACTGCCCTGGGATGAGCCTCTCAGTGGCTCCAGTCCCAGGACGTCTGTCCTCTTCACTCTCTACTGCTCTTCCTACGTTCTCCTCTCTACTTCCTCCTTCCTACTTCCACCTACCCCCTCTACCTACTCTACCCTCCAGCCTGAGATGAGGCCCTTCAGGGCCCGCCCAGATCCCCTGGCCTGGAGAGGGGTGGTGTTGGATGCGGGTTTGTGGGTAGCGGGTAGTGCCCCCTCCTTACCCAGGAGTGGGGTACCACATCTCTGGCTGAGATGCAGTACCTCTGTGGTCACTGGACCCTCAGGGGAGCCACAGTAGATATCAAACATGTATAGTTTTTCTTATTATTTAAGTGGTGAAAAAAAATTCAAACATTTGTAAAAAAAAAAACTAAAAAATTGTGCATTTGTCACCATCATCCGAGACTCCTAATGTTCTCATTTTTTGTGATCTGGGACTGGGTGAGGGCTTAATATTTGTGTCCTTAGCTGACTTTTTAATAATACCATTTTTGTTCAGATTCTATGTTTTGATTGCCTCCTATTGCACTTTATTGCAATGTTGTGGCGACCAAAAAAAGTATTCTGCTGATTTTAATTTTTCTTTCATTATGTAGTTTATGGCTTAGAATAATTTGTTTTATATTTTGATAGGTCTGGCATTTTTGATTGTGATAATATCAAATATGTGCATTTTTATGTTTTATTTTCAATGGGGCAAAAGGGGGATTATCTGAAGTTTTGTGTTTTTTATTTAATTCTTTTCATATTTATAAATACTTCTTTTTTTTTTTTTTACTTTTCATTGTTTCTACTAGTTCTCTTAGGGCATTTGAAGCTGCCACTGTCCGATTGCTTGAGCTGTACAGAGCCGTGCATACGGAGTTGCACGATCTGGCATATGTTTAATCTCACTGTCAGATATTGACAGTTGGATTCAACTTGTTAACACGCGTGAGCGGATCTACGATCCACCTACGCCTGATAGCTGTACATGTCGGCTGATCAGATCACGTGCAGGACAAGGGTTCGCTCACATCTGCGTATCTTTTCCCGGAGAGATCCTTGGCAAAAAAAGTAAAAAAGAAGAGAAAGGGGAGCACACTAAGGCGGTTAAAACGAGGGACACCAGCACAATAACTATGGTGGTCCACTCACCTGATGAGGTTGTGATGTGTCACAACCAACATAAAGATTCTGGCCGCTGCAGATCCTATAGAAGAAACAGCGTTGCAAAGGAGAAACAGATCGGGATTTATCCGCGCTCGACCACAAGGAGATCCAGGATAGGAAAGACACACTTTATTCACACACGGAACACACAAATTGCCGACGCGTTTCGTGGCCTCCTGGCCACTTCTTCAGGGCATAAACTTGGCAAAAAAAGTAGCAGAGTGTCATGCAAGTGACATGCGTTTTTTTCTTCAGATGACATTTGTATGACATCCGTATGACATGCCAGTGTGTGTTTTTCCCTCACCTAGCATCCATATGTCATGTGCATGTCATGAGTATGAAATGTATATCACATGCGTTTTTAACATGGTCTTTCCCATGCCATAGAAAGTTAGAATAGATAGATCGATCTTACCAGTCTCCTGCTGTTTGCTTCCAGGGCCGCTCATTAAGCTTCATGCATATTCATTGTACTGACAAGCAACGGTCAATTACAGATGCCCATGCATCGACCGTGAGGGCCTGGGGCACTCAGTAGCCGGGCCGGCAGTCTTTCAGGGAGGTCACAGTGGCCCAGCTCCATGGCACTGGCCCAGCAAGTGATGGGATGTATTTACAGGGGATTAGTAGTCTTTACGTGATGCCACCTCTGATGCCTGGTCAGTGATGACGAGCGCTGCTGAATGAGCCCTGGGGGATAGGTGGTGTAGCAGCTGAGATGGAACACTTCCCACATGTGAAGGCCCTCATGGTTGAATGTAAGAGTCTTTAGGGATGATGGTGGTTATGGTGCTGGGTGCAGAAAAGAGGGCGCAGGAAATAAACAGGAATTTATTTACCTTTACTGATGAAACGTAGTGATGTCCAGGGGCACTGGTTACCAGGTCCAGGAGGGTCCAGTCAGCCTGGAAGCAATCAGAGTCCTCCCCGCTAGGTAGGATTGGAGGCCTGCCTGCTGCACTTCTCAGGTTAGGGTCCCGTTGCCTGTGAACTGATGTACAGTCCCTCTCCTCCACTTCTGCTGTAAGCTACCGACTGGCAGACGATGCAAACCTATATCGGGTACTGCGGTCGTGTTTGCAAATCCAGGCTCTCGTTATACCATTGCACTGTCGGGTCTCTGCACGTGTGGTGCCCCTATGGCTAGGCACCACAGGGAGGTACTGCACCCCAAACAGAAGGTGTAGTGCCTCCGTAGTCATGGGTTTGTGGTTTCCTGGTAGAGTCTGCCCATAAGCACCTATACACTAGCCCACCTTAGCATAGGGACCGTATATTCAGTAGGTCCAGGGGGTGGAGCTTAGAGTAGAGCAGGAGACTAGAGTGACAGTTGAGCTATTAGAGACAGTGCTGGGAAGGCAGCGAGTAAAGACGTGCCTGACAGGGCTGCTGACGGGAGGGCACCTCTCTTCAAGAGGGTGACCCGGAAACAGAAGGGGACGAACCAGGCCTGGTTGGAGCCAGCTAGGGAAGTCGACACCGGCATACCGGAGCCAAGGCAACCAATGGTCCATCCCAGTTTGCAAACCAACAGAAGGGGACCATAGCACCATAGACTGTACCTCGACCTCAGTCCGATACCAGGTCCAAGACACTCTGGGTAACGGGCCAAATTCCGGTGGCGGGAGGATCTGCCTGTTGTCGCTCCCATCATTACTGGTAAGGAACAACCCGTACCTACCAGTAACAGACCGTGGGACTAGCGTGGGAGCTCTGCAGAGTGGTTTTGAAGGTGAGGAAGGAACACAGACCCCGAAAGCCATTAGGTGGGATCATCAGCAGACTCTACGGGATAACCTCAGGAACCTGTTGCTACGCCCTCGTTCAACCAGACTGTGCCTGAAAACCGGCTGTGTACTGTACCATCTACCCGGTACCAGTAAAGACTTCCTGAGTTGAATCGGTGTCTGTCCTCCTTTCCCGGCGGCACCCAGAAGGCCTCAGCATCTTCAGAGGGGTAAGAACAACTACTCCCCTCATCTCTCACCGCTGCCCTGAGGTAAAAGCTCCACCTGTGGGCAGCTGTAACACCCAAGCTGCATCACATCGCCTCAGTGGCCGGCCTGCAGCGCTGGTATCCAAATTACCACGTACCACAGGTGGCGTCACAACAACATTTCACTCACCACCATCATCATCACCCCCATCATCCCAGCCATTAAGGGTCCAGGCACGGAATCGGAACCGACCAGCCGTGATCCCCCATCTAAGGGGCCATCTATCCCAGTATCCGAGTACCCCCCTACCCTGTCGACCGACTCACATGCAGCCAGGAAACTTGCAGTCTCCTCTTCTCCAGATTCGGTTGCCGGGATGTGCAATGCCCATACAACCCAGGACTCTGGCTTCCTCCATTGCTCTACCTAGGGTGAGCTCTTCAACAGCTCCGCTCCCCAGGACCTTCTCCTTCCACACTACTGCTTCCTCTCCTTTCTCCTTCTCTCTAGCACTCTCTCTCTAACCCCTCCCCCTAGCCAGAAGAGGCAGCACCACCCTCAAACTAGGGTCATGGGCTTCCCCTTCTGGTCAGGGATCAGGACTTATGTGTGCATGTGGGGTTTTCCTTATGTGGGGAGCTCCTCCTGCTTCCAAGCATGACATCACCTACGGTGAGGGATGCAACACCACTGTGGCAACCGGACCCTAGGGGCGCCACACTCAGTCTGCATGAGAGCGTCTATGATCAGATGTTGCAATCAGACTGTGCTCCCACTATCTATATCAATGTCTGTGCTTAGTTGTCATAAACATTAGTGTATGGCAACCAACCTGCCGTCATAGTGTGTAAGGCTACGTTCACATGAGGCGTAATTATCACTTTTTTGCACTGGTATTGTTCCCGCATTTTGCAGTCGTGTTATTTAGCACTGGAAAAAAAAATTGGTGCATTCACACACTGCATTTTTTTACAGTCGTATTTTTCTCCCAAGACCACAGGGGGAAGTGATGTCTCACGGGGGCAGGAATAATCCTGTTCCCGTATGACGTGTACTTTCACTTTCGCAGTGTATCTACATACACTGAAAGCGAATTAAAAGAAAGAAATGGGTATTAAAAATAAACAAAAAATGAGTGCCCCTGTCCTGGGACGTGAGGCGTCAACGTTCCGATCGCTGCAGGGCCCGAATCAACTGACTGGCGGCAACCGATCAGCTGATGTGTTACGCGACAGCATCAACTAATCGGTTTAAATCGCCCGCGGGCGGTTTGAAGTGATCAGCTGATGATAGCACTTCATGATCAGCTGATGATGTCTCGTGATACTTCAGCTGATTGTGAGTCGGTTGACATGGGAGGGGGTACTCAGATACTGGGACAGGGGGTTACATCGGTGGGGATCATGGCTGATCGGTTCCCGGTTCCATGCCCTGGACCCTCAGTGGCGAGGGGGGGGGGGATGAGGATGAGAGGAATTTGTAACGTGACACCACCTGTGGTACCTGGTAATAGGGTTACCAGCGCTGCGGCCGGCCACTGAGGTGATGGTAATGCAGCTTTGGTGTATAGCTCCCCACATGTGGAGCTTTACCTCAGGGCAGTGGGGTGGATGAGGGGAGTTGTAGTCCTCACCTCGATGAGACTGTAGAAGCCCTCCGGGCGGCGGATGGAAGGAGACCAGACACCAGATCAGCTCAAACAGTTCTTTACTTGCACCAAGTGGAAAAGGGTACACAGTACCGTCTGGTTTAATGGGGATTGTAGCCGTGGATTTTGGAGGATTTTCCAGAATCTGGCAGAGGTGCCCTTAATATGGCATTCCTGGTCCTGTTCCTCTCTCTCTGTGCTTTCCCCTCTTGAGTCAAGTCTCTAGTCCTCCGGGTCTGTTACCTGCAGTCTCTTTACTTGTCGGTGTCGTGGACCCAGCTGCGTGACCGATGTTGGACTTCTTTAAGGGTGCTGTGACTCCCTTATATCGGGCCCAAAGCCTGCCGGTCTGCAGTTAGGGATAGACCTTTGACTAACCGCCTCGGCTCCGGTATGCCGGTAGTGACCTGGGTCTCCAGCTGGCTATGACCAGTCCTGGAGTGACCCCTTTCTACGTCTGGGTTACCCCTCTCCTAAGAGGTGCCCTCCTGTCACAGCCGCAGGGTCTCCTGCGTCCCACTTCCTTGCTGCCTCACACCGACTGCCTGACACTAACTGTCACTCCCTGTCTCCCCCTCTCTAGGCTCCTCCCCTTGGGACCTACTGAATATGCGGTCCCCTGTACTAAGGTGGCCTACTGTATGGGTGTTGGGGTGCAGACTCTGTAAGGTCCTTCATATCTACGGCTATGGAGGCACTACACCTTCTGTTTGGGGTGCAGTACCTCCCTGTGGCGCTTTGCCATAGGGACGCCACAATTGTTACCGGCCAATCAGTTTATTCAGGTCCTTGCAGCAATCGGACATCTTCCCCTAGGGTCCCGGGACAGCCGGCGGAGAGGTAAGTATTTTATTTTTTTATTTTTAATTCCTTTTGTTAACTTTTATTTCGCCGTCATAGTGTATGTAGAATAGATACACTGCGAAAGTGAAAATACTGCCCCAGCATGTCACACGGGGGAGGAATACCGGATTCTTCCTCTCCCCGTGTGACTTCACATCCTGCTATTCCCTCAGCGCCCGTGATTATAGGCACTGGAATAGGCATTGTCTGAAAGAAACCAAAGCACACAACACCTTTCTGCCTCCAGGCCTGAGGGGGGAGCTCAAAACCTAGGTTCAGGGCAGCTCCCCTATAAATTCTGATCTGGGGCGGAGTTAGTCAGTTCAGTTCCTAGGAGGAATGAGGTAGACATCCTGTGGACTGGACCAGTGCTAATCTCGTCCCAGGAAAAGCTAAAGCCTAACTTGAGAGGCCCATAGGAAGGGTCTGAGGAAGTTGATGAGAGCCTGGGGAGTGGAGGAGTGGTGTCGCGCTCACCCCAGTGTAGAGAGCACCAAGAACTGGACACAGGAGTCCGAGGCTGTGCAGGGCCTGACGTCCTGGCAGCCAATACCGGAGGGTGGGGGATTCCAAGTACCCCAGCCACACCAAAGTGCCCAGAGGCAAAGCAGCGTGAAGAGCCCAGGAGCAGCCGCCAGAGAAGTAGGGCTGGAGAAGGACTTGAGCTGCCTGTCATACCGTCACCATGCAGGAGAGAGTGAGCTGCAGCTTAGCTTAAGGCAGCAGCAGGGACCCGCAGACAGAGTGTGGCGCCCCTGCGACCAGGGTGGCCACAGGTAGGAACTGCAGCTAGGCAGATAGTGACAGGTGTTACACACACACCTTCAAAACACACACCCACCGACACAAGACCCAACCCGGAGCCCGGGACTCTTGGCGGGCAAGGGGTGGTAGGACCAGTCATAGTGGGTGGGGACATAGGTCAGGTGACGAACCAGGTACAAAAAGTGAAAACTAGGAGTTAGTCAGTAGGCCAGTGGGTGCCGAGAAGCTAAGACCAAGAGTAGGCCATAGTGAGCTGAACTGTAAAGACCAAGTAGGCTGGAGTAGGCTGACCAGAAAGGAACAGAATAAGGAAAGTGACTTCCTGAGGGCTCGGGCTCCCTAGAGGCGCAGAATCCTGCGAGACACCATTCCCTGGAGAGAAAGCCCGCTCCATAGCCTGAAGCCACGGGAAAGGGGAGAGACCGGACCAGTACAGCAGGGTCCGAGGAAGACGGCAGCGCTAACGAAACAAATGGCAGGACAGACTCCCCGGACGTACCTAGGTAGTTACACGGGTAGGAGAGAGCCTGGTGATCCCTTGCAAGATAGGGACATCCAAGGCTAGGCTGGGACCAGAGAGTCGGCTCTCGGTGACCGTAGCTACACGCCGGTACACGGACACACCAACGGGGAGGCACAGATTCCAGGTCTGGTCACCCAATAAACGAGCTGGAGAAACAGCAGCATATAGGACACAGGCTTGCTACCCATACCCCGGGAGCAGCCAATCCAGGGACCGAGCTGCCATCATACAACCCATGGGAAGAACAGATGGGAGAAAAGCCTGAAAAGTTTCAAAGGTCTCAGGAAGGAAACTGGCTGCAGAGGGTTCAGAGAGTGTATGGAGTTAACTGTGTGGAGTGTACTGTACTAAGAACTTGTGAAGTAAAACCCGGTGAAACCTGCTTCAGTCTCCCGTGTGTGATTCCCTGCCAATAGAACTTTATTACATCTTTTCACCCTGTCAGGTGTAGTTCCGACCCACTATGGGCTCATCCATCTAGCTGCAGCACCATCCATCCATCCTCCTGGTGGGAATAGCAGCAGCGGTGGTCTCCTCACTGACCACAACCCGTGTGTGGCGTCACGACAATATCCCCTGTAAATACCCCCATTACTTGTGGGCTCAGGACACGGTCCGGACCAAGGAGCGCCGTGATAACCACCGTGATACCCCAGTCCGGTACCGAGTAACCCGTCCCAGTGGGCTCCACAAGAGCGCAGCCGGGAGGCCTCAGACCTTGCCGGGTGAGGAGAACCCCGAGTTGCTCCTAGGTTGCACGGACTCACAGTAACATCACCTGTCCTTGCACCAGTACCACCAGTAAAGGATCTACGGAATCAACAAACCGTGAGTCTGTCTGTTATTTTGCGCCCCCCATCCTGCACCCTACAATCTTCCAATATCCACTGCCCTGGGCACCTGCTCCACCCGTGGGGAGCCACTCCATCCCAGCTGCCCGTCCATCGTCCCCAGAGGTTCTGCAGCTACCCATAGCCGCAAACCACTGGTGGCGTCACAACCTTCATTCCTCGAACATTTCCCCCGCAATTTTAGTAACTTTGCAGGGCCACAGAAGCCGGGTCTCAGTCCCCGTGCGTCCCCCGAGAGACCGAACCAGCCCAGTTCTGAGTACCCCATGGCCCTGGGGACGAGTCATCTTTTGGCATCACAAACAGGATTTCGTTGCCTGGTGTGACCGGGCCCTGTGTGCCATAACATTATTGAACTGTGTTTGACTATCGCCATTACTGTAATGCAAGGCGCACGGGAAGCCGAGGAGGCATATCATCGTGGGTGGCACCCTACAAAGAGCTCGAAAGGAAGCCTGATGACATCAGGTGGGGAGCGGGAACCCTGTCTCACCGGCAGAACCAAAAACTGATCTTCCCCACGGAAGTGAAGGACCAGAGGGCTAAGGTTCACTAGGGGGAGAACAATGTCGGAGCTGGGTGCAGAGAAGCTTGCAGCCCAGCCTGCAGCTCCGGTTGCAGCGCCTATACCAGCCGAAGCCCCAGCCGCCGTCACGGTGTCAGCCATAGCTCCGGTAATGCTGTTCTTGATGCCGCAGTTGAGTCGCTCACCGAGGCCGTGGGGTACTCGGAACTGGGCCCTTCTCGTCGTCGTCGTGACCTGGCTCCGTGGCTTCGTCAATAAAAGGGAAGAAACAGTTTTTAGAAATAAATCGTGATGCCACCCACGGTTTGTGGCTAGAGGTAGTCACTGCAGCAGTCGGAACCTCTGGGGATGATGTGGGTTGCAGCAGAGATGTTGCGCCCTCCATGGGTAGTGCTGGTCCCCATGGCTACCGCATAGTATGTGTAAATGTAATGCAAAGTCTCGGTACCTTTGTGCAGTCTCCTGCTGCCGGCTCATGGAGTCGGTTTCTACCTTTCATTCACACAATTAAAGTCTTACACTGTTCTGAGCTTTACCAGGTTTACTTCTTGCTCATCAGGTTTTACAACACAGTCAGTCAATGCACTAGCGGCTCCGGTATTATTTCAGCAACTGGGATGGCTTGTCTGCAACACCTCATTTCATGTTCCTTTTGGGCCTCTTTCCTCTCTGTTTCACATACTAACTACAGTCTAGCGGTCACAGGCTCTCTGTGGGCACCCTTCCGGGTCTGCTAGCCCTAGCTTTACGGCCTTCCATTTGCTGTGCCGGACGTTGGGTCTTGGGACATAAAGACCCTGCACCCCGTTCGTGGTTGGGGCATACAGCTTCCCTGCCACTTCAGCAGAGCCGGCACTCTGGTTCTGGCCTGGTCCCTCTGTGTCCCCGCTGGCCCGGGTTCACCTTGGACCCCTCTATCGTCCCTCAGTTCTCAGCGTGTAGCCATGCTAGCCATATGGTGGAACCGGCGGCCAGGTCCGATGTTCTCTGTCTGGATTCTCTCTGACTGTTAGCTGTTGGGTGTCTCTGTTGTTCTCTACTAAACTCCTGGGACTGACCACTGACTAGATTCCCTCCTGGTGTTGTGTGTGTCCTTTTTGTTCTGTCGTCTCTACCCCTTACCGGGTTCTGTCCTAACTCTGCACCCTCCACCTGGCTCCTCCCGCTATCCCATTGCTAGACATAGAGTAACTTAGACTTGGGATAGGGGGATGTGATGGGTGTGTGTGTGGAGTGACCGACTTACCAATCCCAGCTGCTGCGTCATCTCGTGGCGACCGGTCCGCAGGGGTACCACATATACACCAGGGGCGACGTGGTTGCCGCAATACTCAGGGGAATGACATACCCTGACAGACTTCAGGGAGAGACTGGAAAGTTTATATAAAGTGTACCCCTTGACGGAAGACCAACGAATATTGATTGGACAATTAACTGGTTCAGCTTAGCGGGAGGTAAAGTCCAGGCCGGACACTGATAAAGACACTGTTGAACACCTTATGGCCAGACTGAAAGTCACTTTTGACACCCGAACTGCTACAGGAATAAAAATAAGATTCTTCAGGTGTAAACAGAGGGTGCAGGACAGTATAAGGGACTTTGCCTTAAACCTCCAGGAAGCACTGAGGGCAATGAAACATACAGACCCTAGGTGTCTACCAGAAGAGAATAAGTTGTTAATTGAACAGTCTATTGAGGGGCTCTTGTCCCCTGCTCACAGAAGTCAGCGGCGTATGATGGCCATACAAAACCCTGATCTAGACTTTGTACAATTTAAGGACAGGGCCATCCGGATACTGCAAGAAACAACAGCCAGTGGACCAGAACCTGTGCAACGCCTGGCAATAACATACCACCAAGAGGGGGCGCAAACCCCACAGTCCACGGTATGGGCCAGTTGCACAGACTCTTGAAATTATTACTCCTGAAGTTCTACACTTACAGGTCCAGGCACTGACTAAGGGCATGACTGAGATGGCCAAAGCTATGCAAGCGATGCAAGGATCCAAGCTGGCGGGGAAGATAGAGTTTGCTTCCAGACGAGATGACGTCCTGTGCATGTGACAGAGAAGGAACCGACCGGCCAGGGGACGACCCGGCAATCGCTATGACCCTGAAGGAAAACCCATCTGCCGCCGCTGCGACAAGCCAGGCCATATTGCAAGACTCTGTACTTTAAACGAGAGTACCCTGGGCAGCGACAACCTGGCCCACCGAACTGGCATGACAGGTACATGGGAGGACGCCCAGTCCTGCCTGTCATGCTAGATGGCATCCCCATATACGCTTTACTGGACACTGGCTCACAGGTGACATCAATACCGTATATCCTTTAAAAGAGATACTGGGCAGACTCTGACATTTTACACCACCCAGATGAAAGTTTTACTATATATGCTAGTAATGGTCAGCCTGTGCCGCAGGTTGGGTTAATAGAGATGACCATAAAAGTGGGGCGGGTGGAATTGAAAGTCCAGGGATTGATAATTGTTAATGTTGATCAGTGAGAAAGCAACCCAATGATAACCTTAGGCATTAATGTTATTGAGAATTGTCTAGGAGAGATTATTGTTTTATTACAACCGGTTGCTGAAACTGCCAACCTCAGACAGCAGTGAGTCCTGCAGAAAGACATAAAGGCCCTTATTGCAGAGGCAGCAGGTGGAGCTGCCCGGAGGAGAAATCGGCAATGTAAGAGTAAGTGATCCGGTACCCATTGTACCCACTCCCAAGGAGTGAAATTTTAATCTGGTGTAGGGCAGCAATAGGCCTTAGAGGGCAAGATTACCAAGCCCTGGTGAAGCCCCTGTACTCAGACAGTAGGCCCACTGTCCTGACAGCCAGAGGGGTAGTTGATGTCCCCAAGGGTACTGTTACGTATTGACTGCCTTGTAGTATTGAAGTGCTGCTGCTGTAGATTTAAATGAAGCGTTTTTTTCCCTTGCTCAGTGTGAGTAGATGAGGCTAATGAGCGGAGCATGTAGTAGCAGGAGTGTATGTGAATGCTTAGGTATGCTGAGGGCGTGTCTGGGCTGGTTGCTCCCACCCCTCCCCCTTAAATGGATTAGCTGATGTTGAGCCCAGGCTTTGGGGTACTCGGGTATCAGGCTCCACGGATAGCGTCTGCTGTGTCACGGGGAGTGGTGGCTGCACCTGTTCCAGTGTCCTGGGTAGATCTCCAAAAAGGGGTTATATTTACAGGGGATTATATATACAAGTTGTCGTGACGCCACCTGTAGTTTCTGGTGAGGTGTCGCTAGCGCCGGTACAGTCCGCCGGAGGTAGTTGGTAATGCGGCTAGTTGGCAAAGTCCTCTACAGGTAGGGCTGGACCTCCGGTGGCAGCATAGTGTGAAGGGGCAGCTGGTAGTGGAGCTGTGGATGGGATGGGGAGTGTTGGAGCAGTCTATGAGGGGCATCGGGAACGGAAAGGAATGACACACGCACACTGCAAAAGTCTCTTTTACCTTTTACTGATGGTTCGCAGGTAAAGATGTCCAGGGCACTAACAGGTGACCAGGTTGCACATTGGGTCCCCACAGTAAGTGGATATAAGGCCTCCTCTGTTCCTCTTTGGTAATTGAAGCCCAGCCTGCATGCAGCCTGACCGGCCTCCTCTCTCTTGCTGACTCTGGTATCTGTCCTCTCCTCCTGTGTGGTCTACGGGTTACCCTCTCTGATCACTGCGGTGGTTCACTGTTGTGTCTGGCTCCCCCTCTTCGACCCACAGGGGGACCGGGTGGCTGAAGCTTCCATGGTGTGACGGGGTTCTCTGTGGTCCTGGAGTATCCCACAGGTGCGGATCCCCGATCTCCGGTACATCTTAGGGCGAACTTCCACTAGTTCCTCGCTTCCCGTTCGGCTCCCTGCTCCTTGCCTTCTGTCCCTACTTAGGCTTGCAGGACGTCAGAAGGGCCACTCCAGGTCACTGGCTCGGGCCTAACTGCGGCACCGACCACCAGGACGTCTTCGCAGCTCTCCTAGCGTCTGCACACTCTAACTAACTCCTCCCCCAGCAGCAGTATTTATAGGGGATCTTGCCTAAGGTCGGCAAGTGGAGCGCCCCCTACTGTGCTGGGGTGGAAGATGTTGCATGTAGTAGGTACCTGCTGTGGAAACCCAGCTGTGCATTAGAGAAGTCTGTGGCTACCTGCGTGAGCAAGACGCCACACTGATATCCACCTGTTGTTGTTGATTTCAGTTCACTTCTGGATTGTGATCTGGTGTGAGCAGACGCCGATCTGAAGTTGCTGTGTTTTCTTTCCCTTGGAAGTTGATGGGCTCCGTGGTACATGGGTGGACGTAGGGGCTTAGGTCTAGGGCTTCTCAGGAGCTTTAGGGACTTAGGCTGGCGGCTCAAACCTCCTCACCCTCAGAGGTACTTTCGAGATCAGGGCGAGTCAGGGACCCCAGTATCAGGGCCAGAGCAGGCTCCCCTGACTCCTTACGCCCAGCTCCCTCCTACTTCAGGGCACCCCTGCCTCCCCAGCGTGACAGGTACCTGTGCGCGTCTTAAACTGTGGTGAAGAAGAGTTCAATCTGCTTAGGTATGCTACTATTGCTAAGTTATACACTGTCAATAACAACTCAATTACGGAAGTAGAACCCTTGAACCCGTCTGACAAGTCGAAGGACAATGGCTCTGAGGGAAAGTAGGCACTGACTCCTCCCCTTCACACCAAAAGCATGGAGTTTATTGGGTAGTGCGGGAATATGAACAAGTCTTTAGTAAACATCCTTTAGACTTTGGACAAGGAAAAGGGGTACAACATCATATCCCCACAGGTGACCATCCGTGCATTAACCTCCCTGGCGGTATGATTAGATCAGGAATTTTGTGCTAAAAGCGGGCTTGGTCGCGGCAGATGCGGTGAAAAAACCGCATCTGCCGCACTTGCCGCATAGCCACCCCACTTGCGGCGCGGTTGCGGCGCGGTTGCGGTAATCGCCATAGTAAGTATAGGGGGACTTGCGGCAGATGCGGCAAGTGCGGTTTTGCACTTGCGGCAGATGCGGCAGGTGCGTCAAGTGCGGTTTTTTTTCGCGGCCGCACCTGCCGCAAGTGCAAAACCGCACTTGCCGCACCTGCCGCAAGTCCCCCTATACTTACTATGGCGATTACCGCAACCGCGCCGCAAGTGCGGCGGCTATGCGGCAAGTGCGGCAGATGCGGTTTTTTCACTGCATCTGCCGCGACCGCGGATAAGCCCAAGCTTGACTCGGGGTTACCGCTTCTGGCAGTGAATGTTAACCCCGAGTCAGGCTCGGGAATACCGCTAGGAAGGTTAAAGAGAGATACAGGCCTGTACTGCCAGCTCACTATCAATATGCCAAAGAGATGTTATGGGAGATGAAGAAGACTGGGGTGATCAGAGATAATTGTAGCCCCTGGGCAGCTCCTCTACTCCTAGTAAGAAGGATGGTACAATGAGAATGTGTGTAGATTACAGGCAGATTAACTTCATTACAAATAAGGATGCTTACACATTACACAGAATTGAAGAGTCACTTACTGCATTGAGAACTGCTAACTACTTTTTCACCTTAGATCTCACCAGTGGGTATTGGCAGGTTGCTGTAGCAGAGGTGGACCAAGACAGCGTTTGCCACACTGATGGGCCTCTGTGAGTTCAACTGCATGCCATTTGGACTCTGTAATGCACCGGGAACATTCCAGAGGTTGATAGAGTGCTGCCTGGGGCACAAGAACTGTGAAACAGTATTACTGTACTTAGATGATGTCATAGTCTACTCCAATATATTACAAAAAGAGAGATTGCTGCAACACTAAACATTATATGAATGTGGAAAAGCTAATGGCTAATGACTAGGGGATAACAATGAAACACAGGGCTATATGTACAGATAAAGGGGATATATGAAATAGGATCACAGTAAATACTGCACTGGAAAAAAGAAAAAGAGAGACTTAGCTTCAACATTGGCGCCACTGTGGAAGAGCCCGGTAACTACGACAAAGTGCTCTCATCTTACCGGGTCCTACGCTAACACTCTATGCTGTGTACTACTGCTTGGATGTATTTATGAGCCTGTGAATGCAGTTAAAATCAGCTGGGATAGTGTGTCCCAGGACCAGGGCTACAGCAAAATGGAGGGGCATGTGTAGCTACAGGGCGGGGGAAGGGTGCACAGTCCAAAAAAGTCTAATATTATATATAAGTAAGGGACTGGCAACACCAATGTTAAGGTGCAAGCAAAAAAACCAATATATTACAAAAAGAGAGATTGCTGCAACACTAAACATTATATGAATGTGGAAAAGCTAATGGCTAATGACTAGGGGATAACAATGAAACACAGGGCTATATGTACAGCTAAAGGGGATATATGAAATAGGATCACAGTAAATACTGCACTGGAAAAAAGAAAAAGAGAGACTTAGGTTCAACATTGGCGCCACTGTGGAAGAGCCCGGTAACTATGACAAAGTGCTCTCATCTTACCGGGTCCTACGCCAGTCCCTTACTTATATATAATATTAGACTTTTTTGGACTGTGCACCCTTTCCCCACCCTGTAGCTACACATGCCCCTCCATTTTGCTGTAGCCCTGGTCCTGGGACACACCATCCCAGCTGATTTTAACTGCATTCACAGGCTCATAAATACATCCAAGCAGTAGTACACAGCATAGAGTGTTAGCATAGGACCCGGTAAGATGAGAGCACTTTGTCGTAGTTACCGGGCTCTTCCACAGTGGCACCAATGTTGAAGCTAAGTCTCTCTTTTTCTTTTTTCCAGTGCAGTATTTACTGTGATCCTATTTCATATATCCCCTTTAGCTGTACATATAGCCCTGTGTTTCATTGTTATCCCCTAGTCATTAGCCATTAGCTTTTCCACATTCATATAATGTTTAGTGTTGCAGCAATCTCTCTTTTTGTAATATATTGTTTTTTTTGCTTGCACCTTAACATTGGTGTTGCCAGTCCCTTACTTATATAATAGTCTACTCCAAGACATATGAAGACCATCTGGTGCACTTGGCTGAAGTGTTTGAAGTGTTGTCCAGTTATGGCATGAAAGTGAAGCCATCCAAGTGCCACCTGTTGAAGCCTAAGGTACAGTACCTTGGTCATGTTGTCAGTGCTGAAGGTGTAGCACCAGATCCTGAGAAAGTCACTAGGGACTGGCCAAGACCAACCACGATCAAGGAAGTGAGGCAGTTATGGGTCTGGTAGAGTACTACTGGAGGTTTATTAAGGGGTTTACGAAGTTGGCAGTGCCCATGCAAGACTTCCTGGTAGGCCAGTCCAAGAAGACTAAGAACCTGAGTCCTCCATTCGAGTGGGGCAGCAGAGAAGAAGACTCCTTCAATCAGTTGAAGTGGATCCTGACAGGGGAGGAGATCATGGCCTATCCTGACTATAGTCAGTCGTTCATGTTGTGTAACTGATGCCAGCAATGTGGGATTGGGAGCAGTGTTGTCCCAGGTGAAAAGAAGCAGAGAAAGAGTGATTGCCTATGCCAGCAGGAAGCTCCGTCCTAAAGGAACCCAGAGAATAATAATAATATTTATTCATTTATATAGTGCTATTAATTCCAAAACACTTTACATACATCAGTAATGCTGTCCCCATTGAGGCTCATAACCTAAACATCCTATCAGTATGTCTTTACAATGTGGGAGGAAACCGGAGTGCCCGGAGGAAATCCACACACACATGGGGAGAACATACAAACTCCTTGCAGATGTTGTCCTTGGTGGGAATTGAACTCAGGACCTCAGGACGTCAGTGCTGCAAGGTTGCAGTGCTAACCACAGAGCCACCGTGCCGCCCAGAGAACTACAGCTCGTTTAAGTTAGAGTTCCAAGAAGTAGTCTGGGTGGTCACAGAACGTTTCAAGCATTATCTAGCTGCAGCAAAGTTTACCATCTTCATGGACAACAATCCGTTGACTCACTTGCAGACAGCGAATCTAGGTGCACTAGAACAGCGATGGATGGCCCGATTGTCGAATTGCAACTTTACCATCAAGTACTGGGCAGGCCACAAGAACGCTAACGTTGATGCATTGTCCAGGATGCCTCATTTGCAAGATGCGGTAGAAGACCCCGAGGAGGCCGAAGAGATAGAGCTACCGGCTTTTCACTGCCCCCAGGTGTCTTAGTGTATTAGCTACTTGAAAGACAAACATCACGAGGCTACGTTGACTCCGTTACCTCATCATGGATGGGCAGAAACGCAAGATAGTGACTCAGCTGGTCGCTTAGTGAAGGAGCTGTTGAAAGAGGCAGATTCACATCCTGGTCCAGATGCACCACAGGAAGCACAACAGCTGTGGAAAGAGAAAAGTAAATTGTTCATTTATGGAGGTAAGCTGTGCAGACGTTACACTAATCCAAGAACCCATGAGCTTGTCTGGCAGATAGTAGTTCCAAGGAGAGATGTTCAGATGGTCCGAGAGGCGTACCACGATGGAGCAGGGCATTTCGGGTGGAAGAAGTTGGAGGTTCTGCTGAGAGAAAGATTCTACTGCGTTGGCATGAGGAAAGCCATTGAAAATTGGTGAAGAGACTGTGGTCCATGTAACCTGAGAAGGAAGGATCAAGATAACCAGAGAGCCCCACTACAGCCAATTGTCACCTAGCAACCGCTGGAACTTGTGGCGTTAGATCATGTGAAATTGACTCTGAGGAGATCAGGCCATGTCTATGTCCTCACCATTGTAGATCACTAGTCTCGTTTCTTGGTTGTAGTACCAGTGAAGGACTTAAGAAGATAACAACTACACCGTATCACCCACATACAAATGGAATGTGTGAGAAGATCAGTCAGGTAGGCATAGACCTGTTGAAAACATTGCCATTAGAAGAAAGATATCTGTGACCAGAAAAGTTGCCAGATTTAGTGGACTTGTACAATCATGTTCCTGTGAGTTCCACCAATTGTACACCCGCGTACTTAATGAGAGCAAGACCAGGCAAATTACACATTAACATGGATATAGGAATAATAGTGAGACCAGATGTAGACTCACCAGATTCTGACTGGGGTACAGAACATCAACAGCAGTATCGTAAAGTGCAAGAATGTGTAGAAAAAAGTTTGTCCCAAGCCAGAGAAAGATTAGATAAATCCTATAACAAACATGCTCTTACAATTCCCTTAAAACCAGGTGAACAAGTCCTCAAGAGAAAGAGATGTACCAATAAACTTGATGACCAATGAGAAACTGCCATACACCATGTTACCTTCGAATTTTGACAATACCAAATTGTTCCTTGCTAGTAAAGATAACGGAAAGACGTCAGCAGCAGTTTCCAGAGTTCATCTCAAGGTATGTCCTGACACATTGAAATACCAAGAAAAAGTCCCAGAAGTACCTTTACCAGTAAAATCTAAAGAAGAAAAATTGATCCATACAGTACTTAGAGATTTTCTTAAAACGTGGACACAGTACAATGGGGCTTTGGTCGTCCCTATGTTAGCTTTTCCCCAAACAGTGGTACCTGAACCAGCAAGACGTGAAGAACCGCAAGCTGAGGTATCAGAAGCAGCATCTGTAGAGGAACAAGAAGATCAACCCCCTGCTAACAGTGAACTTGTCAGTCCGATAGTGAGACTAAGACCACACTCAAAGGCACCAGTATTGTACAGTACTACACATAGCAAAGTGCTCAGTACACCTGTAGTAGACATTCAGGACAGTTCAGCAGAAACTCCTGTAGTAAGGAGGTCACAACGCACCACACAGGATCAGAGCCCAGCATATTATAAGGATTAGTAGTGCAGTTCAACCAGGTTAAAAATGTAAATATGTTTTTCCTTGTTTTTATGTAAATATGTAAATACGTAACTAAGTAACCACCAAGCGTACGCACCTATAGGACTTACTGTATGAACTTTTTAGCTTTCTTGAACTTTTATCTTTAAACATGGACCAAAATGCCACTGGACTGGTTGTGGTAAAGACATTTTTGCACATATTTCATCAGCCAACGGTGGAAGGACTGTTTTTCATTTTCTTGGTTTTTGTAATTTTTTATTTTTTGGACTTTGTACAATTTCAACTGTTATTTATCATTGTCATTATTATGTTTTGCAAAAAGGTTTTCTCAGTCTGAGAGTACTGAATTTCACTAAGGGGGAATGTGGCACCCCAGAGTCCGGATGCCACAATGTCATTACCTCCCTCGGGGGATAGGGTCATACCTGAAAGCAACAGAGGGTATCCACACCAGGCAAAACCAAAGCACACAACACCTCTCTGCCTCCAGGCCTGAAGGGGGAGCTAAAAACCCTGGTTCAGTGCAGCTTCCCTATAAATTCTGGTCTGGGGCAGAGTTAGTCAGTTCAGTTCCTAGGAGGACTGAGGAAGACATCCTGTGGACTGGAGCAGTGCTAATTTTGTCCCAGGAAAGCTAAAGCCTAGATTGAGAAGCCCATAGGCAAGGGTCTGAGGAAGTCGAGGAGACCCTGGGGAGTGGAACGGTGTTGAGCTCACCCCAGTGTAGAGAGCGTCAAGAACCGGACACTGGAGTCTGAGGCTGTGCAGGGCTTGACATCCCGGCACCCAATGCCGGAGGGTGGGGGATTCCAAGTCCCCCAGCCACACCAAAGTGCTCGCAGGCAAAGCAGCGTGAAGAGCCCAGGAGCAGCCGCTAGAGAAGTGGGGCTAGAGAAGGACTCGAGCTGCCTGTCATACCAGCACCAAGCAGGAGAGAGAGAGGGAGGCAGCTCAGCTTAAAGCAGCAATAGGGACCTGCAGACAAAGCGCAGCAGGGAGGCCTCAGAGCTTGCCGGGTGAGGAGAACCCTGAGCTGCTCACATGTTGCCCGGACTCCAAGTAACATCACCTATCCTTGCACCAGTACCACCAGTAAAGGACCTGAGGAACCAACAAATCATGAGTCTGTCTATTACTTTGCGCCCTCCATCCTGCAACCTTACAACCTTTCAACATCTACTGCCCTGGGGACCTGCTCCACCGGTGGGGAGCCACTTCATCCCAGCTGCCCCTCCATCATCCCCATAGGTTCTGCAGCAGCGGCGGCTGCCAATAGCCGCAAACCATGGCTGGCGTCACGACCTTCATCCCTAGAACATTTACCTCACATTTTTAGTGACTCTGCAGGGCCACGGAAGTCGTGTCTCAGCCCCCGTGCGTCCCCTGAGAGACCAAACCAGCCCGGTTCCAAGTACCTTACGCCCCTGGGGGCGAGTCACTTATACCTAAGGCTAATTCATTACAAGAAGACTTATAGGTTATCCAATGTTCCATGGGTTTTTTATTATGCTTTGCACTGTTGGTTGTCAAACCACCTAAAACATATGTATGCAAATAGAGTACCTAGTTTGTCTTTTTATCCTAAGTCTTGTGGCAATTCTCGCCAGTCAATATTGACTCTTAGGATTGCTACAACTGACAGAGGGTGTTAGAGTTTAAGTAATGGTACTTAGTCAACCAGATCTAGCGTGACATTGTAATGCCATGCAGGGGTGTACATAGATATCATGGGGCGCCACTGCAAATGTTCTCATTGGGCCCCGAAAAAAAAAATAAATATTCAGCTGGGTCACATAAGAACATATATCACTACTTTACAGCCCTTAGAAATTTATTTTCCTCCTATTAAAGCCTCTCGATTCTATATCATTTAATCCATAAAGTATGATACTAACAAAAGTGCCCCACAAACACTATATAATACCCCCCCAGTAAATTCCTTTAGAGTGCTCTCTATATGCACAGTATGATGATCCTACTGTACCACCCTCAACCACCCCGGCTAAGTATGATGACTCTAATGCAGTATGATCCCCAACTGTAACCCCCAAATGTGAGCCATGCAGTATAATGGTCCTACATAAAGTATAATGTCACTCATTAGCCCTTCACAAACAATATAATGGCCTTCACACTACCATCCACACAGTATGATAGACCTCACACAAACCTTCACACTGTATAATTGCTTGTATAGTATATAATGACCCTCAAAAGCCCTATATATTTATGAAGGCACCCATATAGCTGTCCATATAATCCAAATATTTTAATGCCTTTCACATAGGCCTCCAAGTATTATAAAGGCATCCACATAGCATTCCATATAGTACAATAGACCCCAAATAGTCTTCCATACAGTATCATACAACCCTCATAGTCCTCCCCTCATTGCCTTTCATATGTATAGTGTACCCCTCATAGTCCTCCACATATTATAATGGGCCCCACATTACCTTCCATATAGTATAATGTACCCCCGTAGTCCTTCATACAGTATAATGCATTCCATAGTCCAGCATATAGTATAAATGACCTTATATAACTTTCCATATAATATAATGCACCCCTATAGTCCTCCATATGGTATCATGCACCCCCCATAATCCTCCATATTGTATAATGAGCCCAACATAGTCCTTCATATAGTATAATGCACTCACCCTAGTTCTCCATATAGTATAGTCGGCGCAACATAGTCCACTATATAGTATAATGCATCCCGCATAATCCTATATATAGTATAATGGGCTCCACATTACCTTTTATATAGTAAAATGGTTCCCACAGAGTGCTCCATATATAATGCATCTTACATAGTCCTCCATATAGAATAATGCACACGCCATAGTCTTTCATAGTACAATTAGCCCCACATTGTCTTCCATATAGTAAATGCACCCCCCATAAATCTCCATATAGTATAATGGACCACACATAGTCCTCCGTATAGTATAATGCACGCCATAGTCCTCCATGTATTATAATTCACACCCCATAGTTCTCTTATATTTGTCACGAGTTGACTGCTTTACAATCTGTATATTTAAATGTGGTTAATTTCCTTGGGGACATTAAGGGTTAATGTAATTTTTTTCCTTTGATTGCTGCTGCTGTCTTAAATCAGGTGATGCAGTTGATGACCATTCCTCCCCCTTTAAATAATCACATGACCCATCACCTGATGTCGTTGATAGAGTTCATTCTCTGCCTGACATTCGTGCTGTGGTAGTAGTGCTCTGCTGCTGAAGTTATTCCTGGAGACCCCTTTTCCTGCCTTGAAGTTCCGCAGCTGATACCAAGTATCGTTAATGTTGTTTCCCTTTTCTGTCTTTACCAACACTGTTTTTTATTATCTGCATTGCTGAGGCTAGAGCCCTTGTCAGCAAGTGCATTAGCCAGGTGACAGACAGCAACTAGGCACGTGATGGCAGCAGAGAGAAGGACCTGCTCAGGGTATCAGGGCAGTGACAGGACAGACACAGGCCAGTGTCAGGAGGTGTCCTTATCCCCCCTCTCTCTCCTGCTAAGCAGGACTGCTGGCAGGGTCTGCCTAGTGTGACAGTGTCTCGCACCAAGGGCTTGGGGTACTCGGATCTCAAGCATACTGGTACGGGGTGTCACAGGTGGTCGGTGCCCGAGTCCGTGCCCCTGGTGACAGAATAAAAAGGGGGAATATTTACAGGGATTAAAGTTATTGTCAGTCGTGACGCCACCTGTAGGTCCGGTGATAGCACTGGTGCTGCTTGGACCTCCGGGGTGATGGGCGGCAGCAAGGTGTTGTAGCTCTCTACAGGAAGAGTGGGTTCCCTGGGGCTGAAGGGTATGATGGTGGAATAGGGAGCACGGTGGGAATGGGGCAGCGTAGTCATTGTAGTGTGGGACAGGTTGAAGAAGGGACACGCACACAATAAAGTCTTTTTCTGTACCTTTTACTGTTGGTACTCCAGGTACACGTCCAGGGTTGAAGGCTGCACGTTGGGATTTCCATACCGAGTGAAATATAGGCCTCCTTGTCCTGCTCCCTTGTTTTGAGTCTGGCGTGTATGAAACCAGGCCTGACCTTTCCTGTTCCTTCACACCCGTGTTGCTGCACTGAGGGCTCTCGCTTGGCTACCACTATCTCTCCTGCGGCTCTTGGCTCTCAAATGTGGTTGCTGCGGGTGTCCGGGAAGCTAAGCCTCCACGGTGTACTGCGATTCTCTGCAGGGCTAACCTCTTTCCCTTGCAGACTCAGACTCCAGTGACTGGTGTTCTCCTGGGGTGAGCCGGGATGACTCCTCTGCCCCCACTCTAGTGTTCCTTGCCTCTGCCTTGAATCCTCACTCTCTGGACCTCACACTGGCCCTGGCGGTGCACTGATCTTGGGCCTAGCACGACTCCGGTGACCAGGTTAGCTCACTAGGCTCTGAGCTGATCTTCACAGTTATCCTAGCGACTGCACACTCTGGCTAACTCTGTCCCCAGCACCTGTATTTATAGATGATCTGGCTTAATAGCAACCAGTAGAACCCCCTCTAGAGGCCAGGAGGGGAAGGTGTTGTGTGTAGGTGAGGTACTGGATGTGGAAATCCCTTAGTGTACTAGTTGGTTCTGTGGCTTACCTGGCACAGGGCGCCACAACAGCTGTCAGGGGCCTGGTGGTGATTGACAGGAGAGGGAGCACGGAAGAGAGGTGAGGTGGTTGGCCCCGATCTCCTCTGGGCCCTGCCCCCTCACATCTTGTAGGGCCCCCTCTCCTGTCAATCACCCTTGGGCCATGCCCCCTCACCTCTTGAGCGGATTCCATATTCTGTCCATCACCACTGCAGCCCTTAAACCAGAAATTACGCAGGCCCGGAGGAGCGGTGAGGGGGCGGGCCTTAATCTCCTCTGGGCCCCACCCGCTCACCTCTTGAGCTGACCAGTCTCCTGTCCAGTACCGCTGCAGCCTGCAAATAGGAAGTCATGCAGGCCCCGGCACGGCATGATGCAATGGAGTCAGGACAGAGCTGCTGCTGCCAGTGGTGCTGGTGAGTATGCTCAGCTGTCTGTATGAATGTATGTCTTTATGTATGTCTGTCTGTGTGTCAGTTTGTATGTCTGTCTGCATGTCTGTTTGTGTGTCTCTTTGTGTGTCTCTCTCTACACAGCACTGTACTCTACATACAGGTCCATACTACATGCTGTATTAGTGTGTCTATATACTGTATATACATAGTGTGGCCCTGTATATACAGTAGAGTGCTTTATATGCAAGATATACAGCTGGTTGTCTCTGCATATGTCTGGCAGTCTCTATGTATTCGTCCCGCAGCTGTCTCTGATGTGTATACGTCCCGCAGCAGTCAGTAATGTGCATACATCCTGCAGCAGTCACTAATGTGCAAACGTCCCACAGCAGTCTATAATGTGTATATGTCCCGCAGCAGTCTCTAATGTACATACGTCTCGCAGCAGTCTCTAATGTGCATACGTCTCGCAGCAGTCTCTAATGTGCATACATCCCACAGCAGTCTCCATAGTGCATTCATCCTGCAGCAGTCTCCATTGTGCATTCGTCCCACAGCCGTCTTCATTGTGCATTCATTCCGCAGCTGTCTCTATTGTGTATGTGGCCAGCAGCAGTCTATACTGTGTATTCTCTATTGTGTACAGCCAGCAGGAGTCTCTATTGTGTATTCTCTATTGTGTACAGCCAGCAGTAGTCTCCATTGTGTATACGGCCTGAAGTCGTCTCCATTGTCTATTCGGCCCACAGTCGTCTCCATTGTCTATGCAGCCCACAGCTGTCTCCATTGTTTATACGGCCCGCAGCCATGTCCGTTATATATACGGCTCACAGCTGTTTACACTGTGTAAACGGTCAGCAGCAGTCTCTATTCTTTATTCTCTATTGAGTGTGTATAGCCAGCAGCAGTTTGTATTGTGAATTCTCTATTGTGTGTATAGCCAACAGCAGTCTCCATTGTGTATATGGCCCCAACCATCTCCATCGCCTATACGGCCCGCAGCTGTTTCCATTGTGTATATGTTCAGGAGCAGTATCCATTGTCTATATGGCCTGCAGCTGTCTCTATTGTCTATATAGCCTGCAGCCGTCTCTATTGTGTATTCTCTATTGTATATCGCCAGCAGCAGTCTCTATTGTGTATTTTCTATTGTGTGTGTATAGCCAACAGCAGTCTCCATTGTGTATATGGCCCACTGCCGTCTCTATTGTGTATAGAGGCAGCAGCAGTCTCTATTGTGTATTCCAAATTGTATATACAGCTGTTGTGTATTCAGCCCAAAGTGGTCTCAATTGTGTGTGAGTATATGTATGTATGCGTATATGTTTATATAAATATATAATAATAATAAAAATTTATTTGTATAGCACCAACATATTCTGCAGCGCTTTACAGTACAATGATACGAATAAGAAAAATATACGATACAGAATGGTAGGTAATACAGAACAGTAGTTACATACAATAAACATAGAATCAATGTAGGAAATACAATAAAAAGGCAAAAAATAGAGGTGACCCTGCTCGAAGGAGCTTACAATCTAAGACTGGATGGGAACACAAAGTACAGGGGCTTATAACAATGAATATCTTATGTCTAAATGACTACAGTTAGGGAGAAGGATAGGCTGCCCTGAAGAGGTGTGTTTTTACGGAGCGTCTGAAGCTATGCAAGTTGTGGATGGTCCTAATTTCTTGGGGTAGAGCATTCCAGAGGATTGGCGCAGCTCGAGAGAAGTCTTGGAGTCAGGAATGGGAGGTTCGGATTAATGCCGATGTTAGTCTGAGGTCGCATTCAGAGCGAAGGGGACGAGAGGGGTGGTAGACAGAGATGAGGGTAGAGCGGTAGGGAGGTGCCGCACCATGAATAGCTTTATGGGTGACAGCAATTTGAATTGGATTCTATAGTGTACATGTAGCCAATGCAGTGACTGGCACAGAGCAGTAACATCTGAGTAACGGTTTGCTAGATAGGTGATCCTGGCTGCTGCATTGAGGATAGACTGGAGAGGGGAAAGCTTACTGCGGGGGAGGCCAGCTAATAAAGAATTACAGTAGTCAAGGCGGGAATGAATCAGGGCCACGGTGAGGATTTTAGTTTTTTCCATGGTGAGGAAAGGGCGAATTCTGGAGATATTTTTCAGGTGCAAGAGACATGAGCGGGTGAGAGATTGTATATATGGGGTGAAGGAGAGATCAGCGTCCAACATAACACCCAGACAGCGAGCCTGCTGACTGGCCGTTATCATGGTGCCGCACACCGAGAGGGAAATGTCAGGTTTGGGGAGGTTGGTAGAGGGTGGGAGCAGAAGAAGTTCAGTTTTGGAAAGGTTGAGTTTCAGATAGAGAGCGGACATGATAGTGGAAACTGCGGTTAGACAGTTATTGGTGTTCTGTATTAGAGCAGGAGTAAGGGGCCAACCACCTCACCTCTCTTCCGTGCTCCCTCTCCTGTCAATCACCACCAGGCCCCTGACAGCTGTTGTGGCGCCCTGTGCCAGGCAAGCCATAGAACCAACTAGTACACTAAGGGATTTCAACATCCAGTACCTCACCTACACACAACACCTTCCCCTCCTGGCCTGTAGAGGGAGGAAGTGTATAGTTGTGTGTCATCAGCGTAAAGATGGTACTGGAAGCCAAATCTGCTGATGGTCTGTCCGATCGAGGCTGTGTAGAGAGAGAAGAGAAGAGGTCCAAGGACTGAACCCTGAGGGACCCCAATAGTGAGGGGAAGAGGGGAGGAAGTGGAGCCAGAGAATGATACACTGAAAGAGCGGTCAGAAAGATAGGAAGAGAACCAGGAGAGAGCCGTGTCTTTGATGCCGATGGAGTGCAGCATAGAGAGTAGGAGATGGTGGTCAACAGTGTCAAAAGCTGCAGAGAGGTCAAGAAGGATAAGCAGAGAGTGGTCACCATTATGTTTTGCTGTGAGAAGGTCATTAGTCACTTTGATAAGGGCAGTTTCCGTAGAGTGTAAGGGGCGGAAGCCAGACTGCAATGGATCTAAAAGAGAGTGAGTGGAGAGGTAACGAGTGAGGCGGGTGTAGACTAGGCGTTCCAGGAGTTTTGAGATGAAGGGGAGATTGGAGACAGGTCTGTAGTTATTTGTGCAGGATGGGTCGTTTTCTTTAGTAGTGGAGTAATAATAGAGTGTTTGAAGGAGGAGGGGAAGATGCCAGTAGAGAGGGAGAGATTGAAGATTGTAGTTAAGTGAGTGGTGACCACTGGAGAGAGGGTCTGGAGTAGGTGTGAGGGAATGGGGTCAGTGGTGCATGTAGTGGGACGTGAGGACGAGAGGAGCCTGGAGACTTCTTCTTCTGTGACTGGGTCAAAAATGGAGAGTGAGCCAGAGGGGATGTAGGGACAGATGGGAGTAACAACACTTGAAGGTTGGGAACTGATTTCCTGACTGATGTTTTCTATTTTCTCTGTGAAGTAAGAGGCCAGATCATCAGCACAGAGGTCAGTGATAGGGGCCTGCACTTTCGGACTGAGGAGAGAGTGAAAGGTGTCAAAGAGTTTTTTTGAGTTGTTGGCTAGTGAGGAGATCAGGGTGGTGAAGTAGGTCTGTTTGGAAGGGCAGAGTTGTAGGTTTTGAGCATGAATTTATAATGGATAAAGTTTTCTGGTGTGCGGGTTTTCCTCCATAGACGTTCTGCACTCCTAGAGCATCGCTGGAGGAATCAAGTTTGTGATGTGAGCCAGGGCTGTTTTACTCTGTGTTTGGAGGTTCTGAGGGTGAGGGGCGCTACTTGGTCCTGGGTACTTTTGAGAGTATCATTGTACTGATTCACAGCCAGATTGGGGCAGGAGAAGGAGGAGATTGGGGACAATGATGAGAGAAGAGAGTCTGTGAATGTATGAGGGTTAATGGCCTGTAGATTTCTGAATGTGTAATAGATCGGACTATGCTGTGATGGGCGAGGGTTTGTGAGTGTGAAGGAGAGAATGTTGTGATCAGAGAGAGAAGGAGATGAGTTGTCTAAGGAGGAGATAGAGCAGAGTCGGGTAAAGACCAGGTCAAGGGTGTTACCATCGTTGTGTGTCTCAGAGGTTGAGAACTGCGAGAGGCCAAGAGAAGTGGTTAGAGATAGGAGCTGGGATGCAGATGTGGAGTTGGGGCTGTTTATGGGGATGTTAAAGTCGCCCAGGATGAGGGTTGGTAATTCTGAGGACATGCAGTGCGGCAGCCATGCGGAGAAGTGGTCTAGGAAGTGGGTGGGTGAACCTGGGGGGCGGTAAACCACCGCTACTCTGAGGGGGAGGGGCCTAATGGTGTGAACCTCAAAAGAAGGGAATGAGAGTGATGGAGCGGGGGGGGATGACCTGGAAAGAACATTGTGGGGACAGGAGTAAGCCAACTCCACCACCATGTCTGTTCCCAGGTCTCAGGGAATGGGAGAAGTGTAAACCACTGTAGGAGATAGCAGCAGGGAAAGCAGTGTCTGAGGCCTGGATCCAGGTTTCAGTGAGAGCCAAAAGCTAAAGAGAGTTAGTGGAAAGTAGTTGTGGATAAAGGGAAGTTTGTTGCATGCGGACCGTGGATTCCAGAGGGCACATTTAAAAGAGGGAGACGAAGGTGTGCAGGTAAAGCTAATGAGGTTAGTGGGATTTCTATGTGAGATGGGCGGGGGGTTGAAGTTGGAAGAGGTTGGCCCAGGATTAGGAGAAATATCACCTGTGTGGAGGAGGAGCTGGGGTGGAGGCTGGGTATAGTCTCAAGGTGGGCCCAAAATTTTGCCAGTTAGGCAAATTCCTAGTGGCAGCCCTGCTGCTAAGGCCTCCCATACCATTTTATCATCCCGCTGTCCTTTGGTGCCAAGCTATGCATATAGACATTTTCCGTATGTGACAATGTTATGATGCACCCTGATAGTCTTCCACCAGTGTACTCACTGAGTTAAAAAAAAGTCACTGCTTCTTAGTCCTCCACTACTCTAGTCTCTGTCACGCTAGTTCTGCAGCGAGCACACAGTAGTGATGCCATCATACCCACTATGTTGAGACATCAGATCTCAGACACTGAGAGAGTGATGTAGGAGGGAGCAGAGCACTCTTTTATCATTGCTTTCAACTATATTGGCATCTGCAATGATGATATAGTTGAAAGTGCGATGCTAGGTGGGCGCCTGGTGTCAGCACTGACATCGACCCCCTCCGACTCACAGTCCCCATAAGCGGCTGCGTGGTCTGCTGCTATTGGCAGTACACCAGTGATGCTACGTGAGTCATGCAGCCAATCAGCAGCTTCTTTCTCACTTCCATTTGAAGTAACTGACATTGAGAGGAAGTGAGAGAGCAGCAACATCAGATCGGATTGTCAATGGGTTATTTTCAAAATATAGTTATTCTCAATCCATAAGATAAGGCTGCTTTCACATTGGCAAATGTTCAAGTCTGTATGGATCCTTGAATTTCAAGGAACCACATGGACAGGCACAGATCTGTGCAAACAGATGCCAACTGATGTCCATTGACGGTTTTTCTAACAGATCAGTCATCAGTCACCAGAGATAGGGGTGGGAGGAGCTGTACCTTGCTTCGGAGCATGCTCAGTAGAGCAAAATGGAACTGTTTCATGGATCCGTCCTCCATAGAGCTCCATGCTATTTCATAAGGACAGATACGGATCCGTGTCTGTCCGTTTATGTCTGATTTTTTTCAAGGCAGCCCAAAATCGGAGCAGTCTCTGATTCTGGATGCATGAAAAGAACGGACAAAAACGGATCCGTGAAAAGAGGACAGACACTGATGGCCACTATAGGAAGAATCCGTGCCCTTAGGATAACATGAGAGACAATAATGGATCCGTGCCTATCCATTAAAACGGATAGACATGGATTTCAAATTTGTCAGTGTGAAACCAGGCTAAGAAATAATTTGCTGATTGCTGAGATACACAATGATCCTGAGTTTGAAGTTCTGGAACTCCAAGAATAGGACTCTAAACTAGAGATGAGCCACCACCCTAGTGTTCGAATTCAATTTGATTAGTCCAATTGGGGGTGTGTTCGTCGAATGTTTGTCGAACACCGTCGAACACCATTGAGAACTATGGCAGGCAAACACAAACACATACAAACATAAAGAAACACATAGGTAACACTTTCTAAGGGCCCTTTCACATCAGCGTTTCTTTCAAATCGCGGCAGATGCGGTGAAAAAACCGCATCTGCCGCGATTACCGCATACCGGCTGCACTTGCGGCGCGGTTGCGGTAAACGCCATACAAGGTATAGGCGGATTTGCGGCAGGTGCGGCAAGTGCGGTTTTGGCACTTGCGGCAGGTGCGGCCGCGAAAAAAAACGCGGCTGACAGCATTTTTTTTCGCGGCCGCAAGTGCCGCACCTGCCGCAAGTCCGCC
This sequence comes from Allobates femoralis, assembly GCA_033576535.1. Lineage (NCBI taxonomy): Eukaryota > Metazoa > Chordata > Amphibia > Anura > Aromobatidae > Allobates > Allobates femoralis. The sequence continues at coordinate 390,002,774 of JARQOC010000006.1, read as the reverse complement.
TATACCTTGTATGGCGTTTACCGCAACCGCACTGCAACCGTGCCGCAAGTGCAGCCGGTGTGCGGTAATCGCGGCAGATGCGTTTTTTTCACAGCATCTGCCGCAATTTGAAAAAAACGCTGATGTGAAAGGGCCCTAAGGTGTCCAAAAGGTGACATACTACTCAGAAGACACAACAAGCACATGGAAAAGTGACAAGTACATATAAAAATGTGAAAAGAAAAGAGGTGGAGGAGTAAAAGGAGGAGGAGACACAGATATAGGCATTTCATGTCCTTCTAAAATCATGTAAAACACAGCAAAGGGACTCCAACAAGAGTCTCCATTTTTTCCAAAAATTTGGGCACAGACACCACTTAAGTGGCATCAATTGCCCCAGAGTTGAAAGCTTAATATGGTTGGTGACTGTCTTGCAGCACATTCAAAAATCCACAAGCCTTTAGTCTACCCAGGATGTCAAAGGGGTAGAAAAGTCCTTGCGGATCCATGACTTGTTCATCTTGACGAACGTTAGTCTGTCCACATTGTCACTTTAAAGGGAACCGGTCAGGTGGTTTATTTCCCCCAAGCAATCACTATCTGTACCTGCAGCTTCATAATACTATTCTAATCATCCCAGTCTGAGCTCATAGTGAAATATTATAGGTGAAAAAAAAGCATTTATACACTTACATTTCAGTCTACACCGTGGAGGAGGGGGACTGTCTGGCAGGATAATAGTTAACTCACTTTTAACTTGGCTGGCTAAAGGACCTGTGTGATGTAACGATCATGTGACCATAATGGGCGGAGCTAAGCCAGTAAACGTATTATGTTCTATGAGAACTTAGCTCCGCCTATTGTAGTCACATGGTTGTGACATCACATCAGGTCTCCCAACATGTTCTAGCACAAGGCTGAAATGTTAACTATGGTATTAACCTGCCAAACAGTCCCCGTCCTCCAAGCTGGGGACTGACTGCCTCATTACATAAGGAAATGTAAGTGTATAAATGCTTTTTTTTTCACCTTTCACATTACACTCAGACAGGGATGATTAGACTGGTATTATAAAGCTACAGGTACAGACAGTGATAGCTGGAGGGGTTTAAACAGTCTGACAGGTTCCCTTTAAGAAAGAGAATGGGGGAGCGCACATAGGGCTTTATCATTTCAAACAGTCGTCCTGGTCCCCCCTAATCGGTGTAACTCACCTAAGACGTTTGTGCAAGCCACAACGAACTGAGAGAGCCTAATGGTTGGTCACTGCAGATGCCCCGCCGGTGATAGCAGAAATTTCACTGGAGAAGAAGAAGCTGGGCTTTGTTATCCGCGCAGACCACAAGAAGTTGTCAGTCAGAAGAATGGTCACAACGATCTTCCTTTATTGCCTACGTGTTTTGTGGCTACAGTACTGCCATTTCATCAGGGCGTTGAAGACACATTCAGAGTGAACGCTGGCTGCGGGGCAAGACAAGATCTCCAAGGCGTGAGTGGGGAGCTCAGGCCATTTTTCAAGATTGGAAGCCCAAAATGAGCAAGGGTCCAGTTCCCCAATCATGTGATCGATGTTAACCTGGAGATACTCCTGTGAAATTCACTCTGTGCACCACTGGTGTTTTGTGGAAAAGCAGATCTAAGATTCTGTAACAGCTTCTGTTGATACTCCTGCATGCGTGAGTCCCTTTCTATGGCAGGAATTATTTCGCCAAATTTTGTCTTGTACCGGGGATCTAAGAGTGTGGCAACCCAGTAGTCGGCATTACTTTGAATTCTGACAATCTGAGGGTCAAGTTGCAGTTAGTGCAGCAAGAAGGCGCTCATGTGTCTTGCGCATCCAGGAGAACCAAGTCCTTGTTGTGTTGGTAGTGGCAAGTTGAGAATCATGTTTCCTTCCTCTGTCCTTTCCCCCCAACCTCGCACAACAGAAATGTGATCAAGGTCTCCCTCATCTGCTGAGTCTTCCATGCCCATTGCCAGTTCGTCCTCCACTTCTTCCTCGGCTCCTGCACCTTCCTCAACAGTTTGGCTGCTACCAGCGCCCTCGTTAATCTCTCTTCCCCACCCTCCCATGCCTACCGCCTTAGTGCTGCCAACCGTCTGGACCTTGGAGATCTTGTTATCCCTTCCGCATATGGCTCCTCGTGTACTTCCTCCCCCTCTTCTTGTCCCACCACCTGACTCCAAATACTGTTTAGGGTATGTTCCAGCATGTAGATGACCGGAATAGTTATGCTGATAATGGCATCGTCAGCGCTAAACATCTTCGTCGCCATTTCAAAACTGTGCAGAAGGGTGCATAGGTCCTTGATCTGAAACCACTCCTGCAGCGTGATCTGCCCCATCTCTGGATCTCGTTGACCCAGGCTATACGTCATAGAGTATTGCACCAGGGCTCAGCGTTGCTGCCACAGTCGCTGCAACATGTGCAGAGTCTAATTCCAGGTGGTCGGCACATCGCATTTCAGACGGTGAACCGGCAGGCCGAAAGACTGGAGCGATGCAAGTCATTGAGCTGCGGGATGCAAACGGCAGAAGTGAGCATATAGCGACCATGCCCTCTGCAGAAGCCCATCTAGGCCGGGAGAGTGGGTTAAAAATTGCTGGACAACCAGGTTCAAGACGTGAGCCATACAAGGCACGTGTGTGACTTTGCCCCAGCGAAGGGCCGCACTCAGGTTTGCAGCATTGGCGCACATGGCCTTCCCTGGCTGAAGGTTGAGTGGAGACAACCATTGATGAAACTCTGTCTCCAGACCTGACCACAACTCCTCAGCTGTGTGACTCACATTTCCCAGACATTTCAAGGTAAAGACCACCTGATGCCGTTGAGCCCTGCTGCCAGCATAGTAAGGTGGTGTGCAGGATTCCTTGTGCGCAGTTACAATGCAGGTGGCATTACCAGACAGGCTTTGGGCAGAGGTGGAGGACCGAGACGAGGTTGAGGAGGCAGAAGTAGTGGAGGAACTTCTACATACAGAGGATTGACTTACAACTCATGGGGACGGCAAGAATTGTACAGCAGACCCTTCTCCAGCTCTCACCGTAGTTACCCAGGGCCCAGTCAGCGACATGTAACGCCCCTGTCCATGCTTACTGGTCCAAGTGTCTGTGGTGAAATGCACCCTGCCACACACAGAGTTTCTCAAGGAAGCGGTGATGTTGTGTGCAACAAGCTGGTGTAGCGCAAGCACACCTTTATTGGAGAAGTAGTGGCAACTGCGCATCTGGTACTGGGGCACTGCGACGGACATAAGCTCTCGAAAATCCTCTGTGTCCACCAGCCGGAAAGGCAGCATTTCTGTAGCTAACAGCTTGCAGATGGTGAACGTTAACCTCTTAGCTTTGTCATGGCTAGGAGGAAATGGTCTTTTACTTGTCTACATCTGAGGGACCGAGGGCTGGCTGCTGTGCTGAGACGGGGTTGAGTAGGGTGTCCCCGGCAAACTGCTGGTCTGTGAGGAGGGTGCAGGCGGAGATATAATGTCACCTTCATCCAAAGGTGGTGCTCTCGATGTCTGAGAGCTCAACATGGGCAGGTTTTTCCACTTCCAAAAGAACTGATGACCTGCCAATCACACTGCATGTTGCCGGTAAAGAGGTGGAAAGTCTGCGTCCAAAAGCATGTGTGACTGCTTTCCCCACAGTCACAAGAGGATGAAGAGCACGCGGAGACACTTGATGGGGCAGACTGTGGTTGGCCCGCCCCGCTAGGCGGCATTGTAGCACAGTGAGCTTCCCACTGCGACTTGTGCTTCATATCCATGTGACAGTTCATACATAAAGTACTCAAACTGTTAAGTTTTTGGCCTCTACTTAGAGATTGGTGACAAATGTTACAGATGAAATAAGTTGGGTGATCCTTTGCGATGTCAAAAAAGGCCCAGGCTAGGCAAGGCTTAGAGCCCATGCAACCTGCAGAACCACTACGACTTCTGCTCAGAGGCAGAGTTGTGGATGAGGATGCAGTTGTTAGCGTGCTTTCAGTACTCTGCCTCTGTCCAGGAAGGTGCAACCTAACCTCATCGTCACTATCATCCTACTCCAACTCCTCTGCTGACCTCATCGACTGGCTGTCTGTGGGTTGACAGTAAGTGGGATCTCCAACCTCATCATCACCCTGTGTGTTCTCACACCCCTCGTCCTCAGAGACCACTTCCTGCCCTAACCGAAAAGTCAAGTTGTCATTCCAACCAGGTATCTGAGTCTCATCAGCATCTTCCTCATTGTCTCCACCAAGATTTAGGAAGGAGGGTCTACATTATGCTCAGAACCTTTTTCATCTGGCCCTGGATCGGACTCACAATGCTTCTGGGCATCAGTGCAGATCATTTCCTCATCTGGACTCACTGCAGCTTTGGAGCAGACCTCTGATTCCCAGGCTATAGTGTGACTGAACAGCTCTGCAGACTCAACCATCTGTGTTACCCCATACTCAGTAGGGAGGCTGGAGACTCGGGAGCTAGGAGGAAGCAAGTGTCGGGCCCACTGGGACGGGGGTACTCGGTACCGGACCAGGTCTTTACTGGGGAAGTCACGGGTGGTCCTGGTCCGGTCCGTGTCCCGGGCTCGGCAATAAAAGGGGGATATTTACAGGGGTTGTCAGTCGTGACGCCACCCACTATATGCGGTCAGTGATGGGTCCGCCGCTGCTGCAGAACCTCCGGGGACGATGGAATAGCAGCTTAGGTGGTATAGTTCCAGTGGGTAGAACTGTGTTCCCCGGGGCAGTAAGGGTTAAGTCTTGTGGAATGTTCAGCACACTTACTTTGCAGATGCTGCAGGGACCTCTCCTCTTTGCGGGTGCTGACAGGCTGTGTCCTGTATGGAGAGAATCACTTTCATGCAGAAACACAAGGGAAGCAGTTCCAGGGTTTTCCGTGTTTACTCTCAGTTCTTCAAGTCACTTTACAGTTCAGTTACAGTTCTTACACAGTTCAGTACAAGTACACGGGCACTCTCTCCCTCTCCGGGTTCCCTTTGCTCTGCAGCCAGGCCTCTCTCTCTGTGACCCCTCACACAGTCTTTAGTGTCCTTTCCGGGCTATGAACGTTCTCCGTCTCCACGGGTGTGTGTGTGAAACGCCGGACAGTATGGCGGTGACTCGGGCCCCTGTGGGTCCTCCAGTTTGTCACTGAGCTGCCTGTCCTTTGGGGTAGGGATCCCAATCTGGAACTAAGACCACCCGTCGTGTTGTTTGGGGATGCCGGGTAAACTACGGTCCCCTCTAGAGCCGACACTCTACTTCAGCCCAGCCTCCAGCAGTCCTCAAGTCTGAGGCTCTACCAGGCTCCTTTCTCTCTGTTCCTCTCGGTATCATAGGAGGGACTTCTCTGCCTGCAGTCAGTAGCTTCAGCTGCGTTCCTAGGGCCCGGGTATCACCGTCCCTCTCAGTCCTCTCACACTCCTGGTGGTATCAGCTTCGGACGTGCTTTCTCTCTCCTCCGGCTCATATTGGCTCGGTACAGATTCTGCGCTCCTAGGCCTTACACTCACAGGACGTGTGATTTTCAGTCTTTTCCTCTCAGCCTACCTCGGCCTACTAACTTCCTTCCTCCTCCCCCTTCCTATATACTGTCAAGTCACCTGACTACGGGTGTGCCCAACCCACTCCTCCAAATCCACCACCCCTCAATCTCATAGAGTATCTAATCTCAGGGCTGGATGCTACCTTCTACACGTGGGTTGTGTGGGCTGTGAGGGTGTTGTTGTGCAACAAGTGTCCTACCTGCCTGGCTGCAGTTCCCTTTGTGGCCTCCTGGACGCAGGGGCGCCACACAAGTGCGATTGGGGTTACACCTCAGAGAACATGAGTATTTGGGGTGTTGAAGTTGAGGTGGAGAAGAGGCCACTTGATGGAGCACTTGAGATCCATTCAAGCACCTACTCTTTTTGTGCCTCATGTACAATTGTTAGCGATGGTCGTGTCCGTACGAAAGGGATCATATCAGATTGTCCACAGAAAGAAGTAGACATCTTACTTTGGCTGGAAGATGGTCTTTCTTCAGCAGATGTTACTGTTGCTTTACCACCTACCCCATGGACACAAACTTTTTTCCCTTTCCACCACGGCTATTCCCCTTTCCACCAGCAGCAGGCCTTTTGCCACTCATTTTGTATCTGAACAAATTTACAACTCTGCAGTTGTTGGCAAAAAAAAAATTTGGATGGAAATCGAGCAGAGCTGAGTGGCCAAACAGTGCTATTAGGCCCAAACTATTACCTGGGCTAGATGAAGTTAAAAATTAGTATGAAATAGACAGGCGGTGTAGCTTGGTTAACAAGTGGCCTACACCACTGATTAACTGACACTGCTACTAGGCCCAAACTATTACCTGGGCTAGATGCAGTTAAAAATTAGTATGATGTAGAAAGGCGGTGTACCTTGGTTCACAACTGGGCTACACCACTGATTACCAGACACTGCTACTAGCCCAAAAGGATTGCCTGGGCTAGATGCAGTAAAAAATTGGCTACTGGATAGACAGGTTGTGTAACTTACTTTACATCTGGGCTACAACACTGACTACCAGACACTGCTACTGGCCCAAAAGGATTCCCTGGGCTAGCTGCAGCAAACAATTGGCTACTAGATAGACAGGTGGTGTAGCTTACTTTACAGCTGGGCTACACCCCTGACTACCATTCACTGCTACTAGCCCAAAAGGATTGCCTGGGCTAGCTGCAGTAAAAAAATTGGCTATTGGATAGACAGGTGGTGTAGCTTACTTTACAGCTGGGCTACACAGCTGACTACCAGACACTGCTACTAGCCCAAAAGGTTTGCCTGGGCTAGCTGCAGTAAAAAATTGGCTACTGAAGACAGGTGGTGTAGCTTTCTTCACAACAGTGCTACACTACCTGCCCAAAAGGATTGCCTGAGCTAGATTTGGCTAGATGCTGTGAAAAACACTTGCACAGCACTGGCACACACCTGCCTGGCAAAAACTAATAGGAACTGCTCTAACCTTGCCCTCAAAAGGGCTGATATTATAACTAGTCCCTACTTCAATGAGTAGCACTCAAAAGGGCTGATATTCCCACTAGTCCCTACTCCCTAACCCTATCTCTCTATCTAACTTGAGATTCGCTCACTATCTAACTAACACTTTATAGCGCCCACAGCAGCAGTAACGTTGCCTGACTGACACACAACTGCATCACTGAGGTAATGGTGGCGATGGGGAAAATGGCCTAGCCAGGGACTGGGGAAGGAGTTAAGGGAAACAGAGGAACACATCTGGGAGACTGAGTTACCCTATAACTCACCCTGGATGAGCGCAAAGACCGGATACCGGATCCGAAATTTTGCCTGACACAAGCAGCTCAGTAAACACCGGACTAGTGGAGGTTATATATCTTCGCTGTACCACAGCGAAGCAACACGGCGGGGTCAGAAACACAAAGATAAGACTCAAGTTGCCTAGCAAGTGGGTTCCTGTGAGAGGAGACAGGGAGACAGCCTAGCTAAAGCGGCAGCAGGGCCACACACAGCGCAGGAGTGGGAAGCTAAGGACCCAGTCAGGGTGGGAGCAACCCGGCTCCGGTACAGACTCCGTGGACAGTACTCTGCTGAATAACATCTACAGTAAATACCTGGAAAACTACAAAACCGTGAGTCTGTGTGATCCTTGCGCTCAAACTCTTCTCTCCCTCACAAACTGCTATCTTCTCTACCACTACCCCTACTCTACACCATCTACAGACTATCATCACCACTGCCCCGGGGAACCAGGCTCTGCCCATGGAGAGCCGTTATATCACAAGCTGCCATCCATCATCCCCGGAGATTCTGCAGCAGCGGTGGTCACCCTGACCACATACCACGGGTGGCGTCACGACTTTTTCCCCTGTAAATATCCCCCATTACTTGTAGGCTCGGGACACGGTCCGGACCAAGACCGCCGTGATACCCCCCAGTCCGGTACCGAGTACCCCATCCCAGTGGGCTCCACATATGCAGGTAGGAGAAAAAAAAAATCGAGATCGGCATTATTCCACAGCACAGCTCCAAACCCCGTTCCACCCCCCCCCCCCGCACACTATACACTGAAACTGTATATTAACATTCAATAACAGTGTTACTGGGAAAAGCCAGTTACGCTTTTGGTGAATGAACCGTTATCGAACATAACCTCGAATTGCTGAATTTGAAGCTAATTGTTCACATTTGTTGAATGACTCGAACACCGCCCAAAACAGGTCAAATTTGAAACTGGCGAACATTTTGAATCGAACATTGCTCATCTCTACCCTAAACCCCATCTTGAATACAGTGGAATTGCACAGGCTCGGCTTTTGCTGCATTAATTTTTTATGTTACAGCCGAGAGTACAGCTTTCAGCTATCCGCCTCAGTCCTATAGTAAATGAAGGAGTGAAGGGTGAAGATGTACAGTTGTGGCCAAAAGTATTGACACCCCTGCAATTCTGTCAGATAATACTCAGTTTCTTCCTGAAAATGATTGCAATCACAAATTATTTGGTATTATTATCTTCATTTAATTTGTCTAAAATGAAAAAACACAAAAAAGAATGAAGCAAAAAGCAAAACATGAATCATTTCACACAAAACTCCAAAAATGGGCCAGACAAAAGTATTGGCACCCTCAGCCTAATACTTGGTTGCACAACCTTTAGCCAAAATAACTGCGATCAACCGATTCCGGTAACCATCAATGAGTTTTCTTACAATGCTCTGCTGGAATTTCAGACCATTCTTCTTTGGCAAACTGCTCCAGGTCCCTGATATTTGAAGGGTGCCTTCTTCAAACTGCCATTTTTAGATCTCTCCACAGGTGTTCTATGGGATTCAGGTCTGGACTCATTGCTGGCCACCTTAGAAGTCTCCAGTGCTTTCTCTCAAACTATTTTCTAGTGCTTTTTGAAGTGTGTTTTGGGTCATTGTCCTGCTGGAAGACCCATGACCTCTGAGGGAGACCCAGCTTTCTCACACTGGGCCCTACATTATGCTGCAAAACTTGTTGGTAGTCTTCAGACTTCATAATGCCATGCACATGGTCAAGCAGTCCAGTGCCAGAGGCAGAAAAGCAACCCCAAAACATCAGGGAACCTCCGCCATGTTTGACTGTAGGGACCGTGTTCTTTTCTTTGAATGCTTCTTTTCTTCTCCTGTAAACTCTATGTTGATGCCTTTGCCCAAAAAGCTCTACTTTTGTCTCATCTGACCAGAGAACATTCTTCCAAAACGTTTTAGGCTTTCTCAGGTAAGTTTTGGCAAACTCCAGCCTGGCTTTGTTATGTCTCGGTGTAAGAAGTGGGGTCTTCCTTGGTATCCTAACATACAGTCCCTTTTCATTCAGACGCCGACGGATAGTACGGGTTGACACTGTTGTACCCTCGGACTGCAGCGCAGCTTGAACTTATTTGGATGTTAGTTAAGGTTCTTCATCCACCATCTGCACAATCTTCCGTTGAAATCTCTCGTCAATTTTTCTTTTCCGTCCACATCTAGGGAGGTTAGCCACAGTGCCATGGGCTTTAAACTTCTTGTTGACACTACGCACGGTAGACACAGGAACATTCAGGTCTTTGGAGATGGACTTGTAGCCTTGAGATTGCTCATGCTTCCTCACAGTTTGGTTTCTCAAGTCCTCAGACAGTTCTTTGGTCTTCTTTCTTTTCTTCATGCTCAATGTGGTACACACAAGGACACAGGACAGAGGTTGAGTCAACTTTAATTCATGTCAACTGGCTGCAAGTGTGATTGAGTTATTGCCAACACCTGTTAGGTGCCACAGGTAAGTTACAGGTGCTGTTAATTTTACAAATTAGAGAAGCATCACATGATTTTTCTAACAGTGCCAATACTTTTGTCCACCCCCTTTTTTATGTTTGGTGTGGAATTATATCCAATTTGGCTTTAGGACAATTCTTTTTGAGTTTTTTCATTGAAGACAAATTAAATGAAGATAATCCCAAAGAATTTGTGATTACAATCATTTTCAGGAAGAAACTGAGTATTATCTGACAGAATTGCAGGGGTGTCAATACTTTTGGCCACAACTGTACAACTCTGCTGCATTCAAAAAAGGGCTGTAGTTTGACCCTCAGCAGTGAGCAAGTTATACCTATCCAATTGAAAGAGAATAACTTAATTTTGTAGAAATTACCCTTTAAATAAGGAGTCATACAACAGCATGAAAAAAATGTTTGTAACAAGATACTGTAATAAAGACAAACTATTGATGAAGTATCTGGAACAATCACATGGAGGCAGAATAAACATTTGTAGTGTCGGAGGGCCCTCTAATGGACACAACTGGTTATATTTTTCCATTTGTTAAAGTAATGTATTCTTGGCATCATTATTTATTTTGCTGTTGGAAAGAGGACATAATATAGATCATCGCATATCGATTAAAAAGAAAGGATAAGACAGAAAATCAATCAGTCAAATTATTGGAGACATTGTTACTTACAATAACAGATCATAAATGCTATAACAACAACATATGATAATTCTGTGCAGTGTTAATGGACCTTTTTAGGGATAACACACAATCATTGTTGCTGATTTCAGGAATATACTTACATAATCTTCCTGTGGCATCTCTCATCCAATTCCTTCCCAATGTTCTGCTATCACGCGCCAGCGGCAGCAATATTTGCACACCCAAGTGATAGCTGTGCAAATATGGCATCCGTTGGTGGTACAGGCTCATTGCGCAGTACCGCTAGCGGTGCAGCCACCCCGCAACCGGTAACATCTGAAACCGCCACCATACATCACTCCCACATCCCTGCCACTGCTCCTTCCGCCACCCAATCACCATGGCACCCAGCTGCCGCCCCATCCCCGCTGTAGCTCGCTTTCTGAGCAATTGAACATGCGTGTGCATGCACAATTACTCAGATAGCCTCCATCTCTGAATACCCAAGTGTACAAAGGTGGTGACCACGTGATAAGTGCGTGCACATGGGGCAGAGAGAGCGTATAGGGGGTAGAGAGTGATGTGTGTGAAAATGTGGCGCCCATTGGTGGGACTGGCACATTGCACAGCACTGCCAGCAGTGCCGCAGCCACCCGCAACTGCCACTAACACATCACTGCCTGAGTGAGTGCGCATGCACATACTTGTTGCGCATGGGCACTTACTCAGGCGGCCGCCATCTTTGGACACCTGGATATACAAAGATAATGGCAGAGTGACCCAGTGCGCACTTGCACCCTTACATCGCCACCATCTTTGGACACCACAGAGGGAGAGAGCACAAGGGGGAGAGACAAAGCACAGGGGGAAAGGACACAGGGCGGCAGAGAGAATGCACAGGGGGGCAGAGAGTGCGCACAGGGGGCAGAGAGTGTGTGCAAGGAGAGAGGTGAGTGCACATAGGATAAACAGCTCAAAGGAGAGAGCACAGAGGGGAGAAGACAGCATGGAGGAAGAGAGACTGCATACAGGGGGGAGCGCCCAGGGGGGGAAGACAACTCAAAGGAGAGAGCACATGGAGGGAGAAGACAGCACACAGGGGGGAGAGTGCACAGGTGAGAGAGGTCAAAGGAGAGAGCACAGAGGGGAGAAGACTCCACAGGAGGGAGAGACAACCACCATACCCAGAGCCACAGAGCCAGCCAACATCCTGACACCACCACCCTGCTATTGACTCGCCCAACCCGGGGCCGTGGGACACTCGGAACTGGGCTCTGGTACTGTAGGGGGCGTCACGAAGTGTTGGGGAGTTTTTGAATGGGGGTTATGTATGTAAAAGTAAATGTTCTTGATGCCACCTACAATTCTCGGTCAAGAGGGATCGACGCTGCGGGTCAGACCTCCGGGGATGTTGGTATTGCAGTCTAATGTCATCGCTCCCCATAGGTGGAGCAGTACCCTGGAGCAGATGTGTGCGATTGCGATGAATATGCAAGGCCGTTTTCAAGCTGGGCCTCTGTATCTTGTCTGCTTTTGCAGTCGGCGGCTCTGCAGGCAGGGGAATGAACAGTCTCCCACAGCATTCAAATTCTCTACCCGGTTTACTCACTGAAGCTGCAACTGGTCGCCGGGTGCTTCTCTCTGCCAAGTTCCAGTCCATCCGCAGGGAAACGGGATAGTTTGCCCAAGACCCCCTTTGTGTGCCTTTCCTTTCTCTGGTCTCTCTCTCCCAGCGCTACTTATTCACCTCTCCTGTCAGCGCCTCGTCATGCAGAGCCCTGATCCAACAGCTACGGGTCTTCTAGGGCAACTGGTACCTGACTCTTGTTCAACTGCCTTCTCAGCAGGTGCATTGGGCTGTGGCCACAGCTCCTATATGCCTCGTGGCTTCCAGTTCACTGGTTTGGGCATACAGCTTCCGTGCCACGTTCAGGGCTGATCCCCTGGTTCTTGACCAACCCCTCCGCCTGGCTATCGTCAGTCACAGATTCGGGCACACAGGTCGTTCTCAATCCACCTGTGCCCCTGGGGTTTTCTCTGTCCTCCGCACAACAACTTCCTTCTCCCCCTACTCACTACTCTTTTCTCAATTCCACCCTCCACCTTTCTTTCCCCTGTCCTCTTGACTGGGCCCTCCCCCCGCCCCGGATCCGCCCATGGTCCCCTGGGTCCTAGGGTGTGTTGGGTGCTTTGGTGGGTGTCTGGATTCACCATCTTGTTTCCTCAAGAACTGAGATACCACACCCGTTCACTGGGTGCAGGACCCCTCGTGGCGACCAGGCCAGTGGGGCGCCACATTCCCCCTTGGCAAAGATTAGCTCATCCCCAAGCGACTCACGGGTTTCAAAGATGTTACATAGAATTCACAATTTTTTTTATATAGCCACAGGGAGGTACTGCACCCCAAACAGAAGGTGTAGTGCCTCCATAGTCACGGATCTGGAGGAAGCGACAGAGTCTGCACCCTTCACCCACACAACAGGACACGTTAGTACAGGGGACCTTATATTTAGTAGGCCCCGGGGGGTGGAGCCTAGACAGTGGGAGACGGGGAGTGACAGTTAGGAAACTAGTAGTGAGATGGTGTTAGGAAGAGAGAGAGGACGGATGCAGGTGACCCTGCATCCGTGACAGGAGGGCACATCTGAGGAGAGGGGTGACCCAGACGACGAGAGGGGCCACTCCCGGACTGGTCGGAGCCAGCTGGAGATCCAGGTCATCACCAGCACACCGGAGCCAAGGCGGTTAGTCACGGTTTATCCCTGACTGCAAACTGGCAGGCTGGGGGCCTAATAAGTAGGAGCCTCAGCATCACAGGACTAAATCCCCACCTCTGTCCCAAATTGGGTCCAGGACACTAATAGCAAAAAGGACTAAATACCGGTGGTGGGAAGGTTCGCCTTACACAGCTCCCATCCATACTGGAAAGGGTCAGAAGTACCTTTTAGTAACAGACCTGGGGACCGGCGAATGGGCTCTTTAGTGTGGTTGAGAGCAGTGAGCCAAAAGCGACTGGGAGTAGAGACCAAGAAAGCCATTAGAAGAACACCTCTGACAGACTCTGCAAAAAACCTCCTACATCCGTGGCTACCATCCCCCTTAAACCAGACTGTACTGTGTACCTTAACATCTGCCCGGTACCAGTAAAGAACTGTTTGAGCTAATCTGGACTCTGTCTCAGTTAGTTGTCGCCAGGAGAGATCCCTACAGCATCACAGAGGTGAGGACTATGACCCCCATCATCCACCCCGCTGCCCTGAGGTAAAGCTCCACCTGTGGGGAGCTGTACTACCAAGGCTGCATTCCCATCACCTCAGCGACCACAGGTGGCGTCACGTTAAAAATCCCCCATTATCATCACCCCCACCCCACCACTGAGGGTCCAGGGCACGGAACTGGGAACCGACCAGCCGTGATCCCTACCGACGTGAACCCCCTGTCCCAGTATCCGAGTACCCTCTACCCTGTCGACCGACACACATGCATGCATAGTATAAGACTACGTTCTCACATTGCGTATTTTGCTGCGTAATCGCGTTTTTTTACTGCATTTTCTGCTTTTTCCTGCGCTTTTTTATGTGCGCTTTTTGCAGTAAAACGCAATTCTGGATACGCAGTCCAGCAAAACCTATGGGTTTTGCCAAAATCCATTCACATACTGTGTATTTATGCTTTTTTTACGTGCGCGCTCTCATTGCAAAAACGTGTGCGTAAATAGAATCAGCATGTCAAATCTTTCTGCAATTTTTCTCTGCGTTTTTCCATTGCCCACATGTTAAAATGGGTTCAGAAAAAGTGCAGAGAAAAAAGCAGAAAAAAGGCGCAGTGTGTGAAAGGAGCTGCGCTTTTCTCAAAAGCAGCGCCTAAAAAAGGGCAACTGCAGAAAAAGCAGCAATGTGTGAACGAAGCCTAACACAACAAAGATGGTTCTTCTTCCCTTACCGGGAGGTTCTGGCTTGCACGTTTCTAACAAAAACATACCATTAAAAACATACCATTAAAAGTAAAGTAAAAATAGTCCCCTCATAAATAATAATAATAAAAAAACAGGAAGTGCAAAGTTCACGGTTCCAGGTCTTATGGTGTCCATTTAGTCTCTTTACGGTACCGTATCCTATGCTAAATAGTACAAGTGCAATAATTGAACCATCCATAATTGTCCTTTTTCAAATTGGCCAATGACATAAACTATTATTCTGTAGCTACGGCTACCTAACTAATTATGCAATACACTACACAGATGACTTGTCACACTATTAATAAAATACACACTTTAACAGGTAACTTAACTATATACATTTCTAACTCTGCTTAAAGTTTTGCTCCAGTTCTGGTACTATTTTGGGAGGTGACACTTTGTACACCCAAAGGGCATACCATCCCCGATGTCCCATGTGTCTCGTGTAGCTCACCTCATCTCCGAGATGCAAGTCCCTACCCGGGTGTCCTTTGGGCAGGTAGGACAGGACGTTCCTACGGATTACAAACACCTCCTCATAAAGACAGTGTTCCTTAATGAACCTCCACCCATTCATTAGGTGAAAGTTCACTACTTCACCCCGTTGAAGTTTGGTAGGGTCTCTTACCTGGGCCTTGTGGGTGCGTTCCTTCTCCTTACAGTTGGTCTCCTCCTGTGCCCACCATCGAGCTTGGTGTTGTCAACGTTCCTCCTCCTCGGCCACTTGCTTTTGGTGCCAGTAGTTATCCTTCCCGCTGGTCCCGGCTGAGTCTTTCACGTGGGCCTCCATCATCTGAGCCGCCACCTGGAGCACTGCCAACTCCTCTTGTTGCGGTAACCCAGTGGAGCTGCTGGGCACCTATTTCATGGGCTTCACCGGGGCACAATCTCCGCCTCCGCCGGGACCACCAAATCATCCTCCTCTCCTTTACTGCTCTGCCCGTGTCCTTCTGCTCCCAACACGGGTTGCTGGTCTAGGGCCTGAGGGACCAGTCCTGGTTTTTGCAGAACGCTTTCTTCCACTGGCGTGGCAACATCCCTTTTTATCTGTGGCCTGATCTTTGCTTTCTCCCTCAGTGGCACTGGGATTCAGGTGCTGCTGACCCCTGGGCTATCTTTGCCAGCACATTCTTTTTCCACGCTCTCAGAGTCCTTACCTGAGCCTTATGCAGCTGCAGGTTGAGGTCATCAAGTGTGGCCTTCCAAAACTCTCGCTAGGTATGCCTACACCTGCTCTCCCACCTGCCGGACCCTCTGATCCGCCGTACACCATGGTGCCACTTCTGCGCACACCGCTCCCTTTCTTCTTTCTGGCCTCTTTCCCGTCTTTTTTTCTCTGGTCCTTCCCCTTCCAGTGGTCACTCACCTCCTCGGGAGGAGTCGTCATGGCCTCATGCAGGCCCCCTTGGCTTTTTGCTGGCACGTGGGGCGGACCTGCTCTTTCGCGCCTTGTGCGGGTCCATCCCACGTTGGGGGGCCCGGGCATGCCCCCGGGACAGCACATGGCGTTAGTCCTCCATAGTCGCCATTTTCAGGATGAACACACAGTCTCTTAAAAGTCTTTCTTGAGGGGCACAAGACCCGGTGTCACTGGGCAGTTCGCATCCTGTTCATGATGCCAGTATTGAATGCCCTGAAGTGACAATTTGCATATTTTCCAGAGGAGCTAAAAGCCTCCTCATGCTGGCAGATAGCTAAATCTCCATAAGGACAATAACTATTCCCCCTGACCTTGAGGCAGAGAGGAAGTTTCCAGCACGAACAGTGGCAGGATACTGTCTAGATGCTTAAAGTGTAACCTCCATTTACATTTTTATCTAATAATTATGTAGAACAAGCGATTCTAATAAACTTTCAAATATATTTTATAAATGAAATCTGGAAGAAAACCTTTCAAAATCCTTCCAGAAGATGTCCCCACTAGAAGGTTTCTAAACCAGACATATGCTCATTGTCAGGAAAATCCCTATTCAGCTCCACACACTGAATACAGCCTTATAAGGGTGGGGGTGGCACCTATGCAGCATGTCTGACTTATGTAATTGCAAGCTCCTCTGATCTTATCTGACTCCTCTGAAGAAAAGGTTTTCTTCCAGATTTTATTGATGAAGTATATTTGAAAGTTTATTATAAGCACTTGCTTGCAGGGGTGGAACTACCGTGGTGAGCTGGTTCAGCTGCACCAGGGCCCCGACCGGCTTGGGGGCCCCTTCAAGCCTGCAGGGGGGCCCCCAGCCGACCCCCGTAAGCCGTTGTCAGAGGAGAGGAGGGTCAGGCAAGGGAAGCAGAAAGCTTCCTGCTTCTCTTGCCTGACCCCGCCCCTCCTCTCCTCTGCCCCTCCGGCTCCCAGGAGCGCACTCGGCGCGGCTCAGCAGGTAGGAGAGCCGCTGCAAGCACTCCGACGGCCGGCAGCATCCCCCCCGGACCTCGCCGACGGCCACCAGTATATCCCCCCCCCCCCGGACCGCGCCAACACCCACCAGCACCCCCCCCCCCCACTCCTCACCATGGCTGCACCAGAGCCCCCTGGGGTCAAGGTCCGCCACTGCTTGCTCTACATTATTATTAGATGAAAATTTAAACAGCAGTTACACTTTAAGTGATGCCCTTGCCGCCTGTGCCAGATTAATTAATTTGGCAAGATGACTTAAGTGTGCATTGGGTTGACATGGTAAATCAACACGCAAAAGAGGGGGCTGAATCTGCTGAGGAAGAGCCATGAGGCAGTCCTCAGCCCTGAAACAGACAGGTTAGTAGTATTTTATATGGCTGTCATCATTAGCTCAATGTGATATTTAGCTCCAGATGTTTGAATCCCTTTGAGACAACGGGTAATAAAATCTCCTCCTTTTATCCATTTGGATCTTGACATTTTCTTCAATAAACTCATTATTTGACTATAGTTTTGCCTTGACAGTGTTAATATCTTCTGGATTCGGTGTTTCAGCTTGCAGTTGCCATGACAACCATATCTGCATTTTTTTTACTTCTTTCTAAATTCAAGTCTGTTTTACCCTATAGACATTTTGGAATTTCAATCCAAACTCTTGCATAATGGAAAAAAGCAGCAAACTTAAAACTGACTTTAATCCTTAGAGGTCATCTCTTGGAACCGTTTTCTTAAATTATCTTGTTAATGTGATTTTAAAACAAATGAGATGTAAAACTCAATCTGCTCCACTGTATGTGTTTTTGTCTTTTTTTTTTAATCAGATAACTTTTTAATTGAACATTTTCAGAAATAATGTACAATTATACACCACACAAAACCTACACTAACTCCCCATCCCACCCCTAAGTCTATATACTGCTGTATACAAAGAATATGCTAAAAATAATGAAAGCGTAACACTGCTTACATTTTTAGTTAATAATAATGTAGAACAAGTGATTTTAATAGACTTTCAAATATATTTGATCAGAGAAATCTGGTGGAAAACCATTCATAAACTTTCGACAAGGTGTCCCCACAACAATGTGTGTAAAGCAGACATGTGTTGATTATCAGTCAGATCTGTCTTCACACTGAATATAGCCACATGACCATATAACCATATAAGGGGTGTATGTATGGTGTACACTGTGTGCAAGCTCCTGACTGCAGCTGGTGAGGAAACAATGTATTAGATTATCCTGGCATACAGCACAGTTGATAATTTATGACAGAATGTCAAGATCAGTACAAACTCCTCTTTCCTTGGCACAAGCTTCTGATCTATCATCTGGCTCCACACAGCTCTGTAACGATCTCTCTTTATTCCTTCTCTGTTGTTCCATTTCACTGCTCCCTATCAGCTGCTGACCATGGAAACACAGCCATAAAATGCAGTTCTTAAAAGAGCACAGAAAAATGTGAGTAAATAACGCTTTTTTGTGCCATATAACATATCTTAGCTGCTATGTGACCCATCAGTAACAATCAGTGCAGCATAGTTTTTTTTTCAATGAAATGACATTTACACTTTAAAGGAAAACTGTCAGGCCAAAAACATTTCTTTCTCTAAGATCTCTCTATTCATGTATTTCTATATTATACTTCTATCTTGTGTAAACTTCAAAATAAAAGAACAATTCCCTCTGTCACTCACAGTGATTTCTTCTGCTGCCCACTCCTACTCAGTGATTGAATATTCATGCTTCATGACACTGTCCTGCCTCCTGTCTGATCTGTCTGTTGTGTGACTCATTCACTGCAGACATAGAAGGGAGGGGGAGGAGGAGTGATCTTTGCTGAAGCTTTGAGCTCTTCATATTATTGTGTGTATGAGACATATGTGCAGTGTGTGCAGTCTGAGATATTTCTATGTGATTATAAGAACACTTGATCATTTCCACAACAGATACACACACTGCATGTCTGCAGGAGAACCAAAGTTCATATATACACGTAGAAATCTTACAGGCTGCAGCACAAAACACCTCTCCCCTCCCAGCCCAGAGCCCAGAGGGGAGGGAGTGAACACAAGCTTGGACGGGTGTGGATGTTTAAATAACACTTATATTTCCAACCGAATAGTCCAGTTGCTGTATAATGGAGAGGACTAATGCACCAGCACCTTGCAGGGTATGAAGATGCTGATAACATGGAAACTAGAAAGTGCACAATAATGGTTTTACTTGATTTTAAAAGGTCTGCCCAGGTCCTGTTCAAGGGTAATATTAGTATCATACTGAGAAATGACCTGACAGTGTCCTTTTAAGTATTCTCATTTTGTCAACATAAAAGCTTACAAATTGACATATATAAAAACATAGGGAGTCACGGACCAGACATCCAAATGATTTATAGTGTGGAGTAGGGATGAGTACTATACTCGGCACTATTCATTATCTGCACGAATAGTAAGGTATTTGAGATATTCTTCACTTATATAACATTTTGGTACTCACAATGTGAGAATTGAGTCCACGTCTTACATGTTTTGCACCTGATTTTCATCTACTAAATTAGGGGATTGTATGCCAATCACTGTAATACCATAGCCATCTTTGCTATTGGCAGTACTATGATTGGCCGACTGCATTGCATCATTGGGTCTATATAATAACCGTTGACACCATTTTGGGCACACTATATCTAGAGATAGCATAGAGAGAGTTTCTGCTTTAGAAGGGACAGTGTGTTATTGCGTTCCAGTATCTGCTGATGCAAAATTAAACCAATAATCCTTTTCAGGGCTCAAATTCACAATAGGTTTGTTAGCTGTAATTAGTGTAGGGAATGTTTCTGGAGTAAGGCTAGTATTTTACAGTAATTTAGGCAGGGTTAATTGTGTTCCAGTAACTGCTTTATGACTAAACAAACAGTCCCTTTAAGGCAGTGGTGGCCAATCTTTTTTGCATCGGGGAAAGGATTCATGCAAGACCATTTTTCCAAGGCCCGGTAGGGGAAGGGTGTCATATGGACGGGGCTTTGTAATATGGGGCGTGGCTATGGAGGATTGGAGTTTATTACCATGTTTCCCCGAAAGATGGGTTATGTCTTATTTTCAGGGGATGTCTTATTCTTCCATCCCCTTGCAGCCACCAATATGGTATCCCCATCATCCCCTTGATGTGCACAATATCCCCATCATCCCCTTGCAGCCCCCAATACCGTATCCCCATCATAATCCCCTTGCAGCCCCTTTCATAATCCCCCTGCAGCCCCTATCATAATCCCCTTGCAGCCCCACCATCCTCCTCTTGCAGTCCCCACCATCCTCCTCCTCTTGCAGCCCCAGCATTCTTCTTTTGAAGCCCCCACCATCCTCCTCTTGCAGCCCCCACTGTCCTCCTTCTCTTGCAGCCTCCACCGTCCTCTTGCAGCCCCCCACAGACCAAGGGCTAGGTGTTCGTCAGTCAGACTCTTTGTTATTGAAAGTCCAGAAGATAAATGTACAGTTATTTGCAAAATCTGCTGTAACAAGCTTAGCAGAGTCAAGGGCACTAGCAACTTGAGCACCAGCAGTGTGTTGAAGCACATGTCAGCCAAGCACCCCACTAAGTGGCCCAAACACCTGGGTAGAAAACCAGTGTCTGAGGGTAAAACCACTGCCACTCCCACTGTGCTATGTGCTGCTCAATCTGCTGTTCAGGAAGCAGGCATGGATGCCTCCTACCCTGCACCTGTGGTTGCTGATACTCAACAAACTTCTGCAACCATGTCTACTTCCTTGTCCCAGCGCAGCGTTCAGTTTTCCCTACCCAAGACTTTGGAAAAGAAGCTGAAATACTCAGCCACCCACCCACAGGCCCAAACACTAAATGGCCCTATTGCCAAACATGAAAGTGCAAATAGAAGAAATGGAACCAGGTCACCCAATATAGTCCTTGTGGAGGGAGCTCAGGAATTGCTCTGGCTTGCAGATGAATCCAATAATAAAAAAGATTCCAGCTCTCCATCTCTGCATAAAATCCGAATTTTAGAGTTTTATTGTGACATGGTTAAAAATAGTACAAAATCATGGAACAATTTAAATTCTAAAATCCGACTGCAGCCTATAAGCAGCCATGATCCACTGCAACTTAAAATGTTCCACGATTTTGTAATATTTTTAACCATGTCACAATGAATTTGGATTTTATGCTGAGTTGGAGACCTGGAATCTTTTTCTATTATCTCATTGCCATACTGCTCGCCCTGTAAATGTCGTTTCGGGATGTAGAAACTGAGTATTTCTACAACCTCTTAGAGGTAGCCGTCCCCTAGTATTTGGTCCCCAGCAGTCACTGTTTCTCCTGGTGTGCTGTCGCTGCCTTACAAAAGCATGTGCCCAACAACATCACCGGTGCCCTGACCAATGCAGTCACTGGGAAGGTCGACTAATTCACAGACATGTTGACATGTGCTTGTGGACAGGGATACTACATTTCCCTTAAAGCCTACTGGGTAAACCTGGTGGAGGCTTGGACAGAGTCACCATGGAACTGTGGCACCCCAGAGTCCGGTTGCTACAATGACATTTCCTCCCTTGGGGGGAAATGTCACGCTTGGAAGCAAGAAGGGGTATCCACACCAGGTAAGCCCACAGCATGCAACACTTTTCCTGACTCCTGACCAAAAGGGGGAGCTGTGAAACCCGACTTCATGGAAACTCCCCTACAAATTCTATCCTGGAGGCAGGGTTAGGCAGTTCAATTCCTAGGAGGACTTAGAAGACGACCTGTGGACTGGAGCGGTGTGAGCATATCCCAGGTAGAGTCGAGAGTCAGGAACAGCAAGCATGAGGGACCCGTAGGAGAGGGTCTGAGGAAGGAGAGAAGCAGGCATGAGAAGTGGAGCCAGTTATCAATCTCACCCCAGTGCAGAGGGCCAGAAGCAGACACCGAGGTTCGAGATTGTGAGGGTATTCCAGGCCCAGCAGCCAAAACTGGAGGGCGGGAGTATCCCAACCACAACAAAACCCAGGAGGCAAAGCGGCATCAGAGAGTTCAGGGTCAGTAACCAGAGGAGTGGTGCATGGGAAGAGCTCAAGCTGTCAGCCATATGGGTGAGAGACTTGATCGCATGAGGAGAGGGTCACAGCTTAGCTACAGGCAGCCAGGACCAGCAAAAAGGAGCGCAACAGGGAACTCACCGGGTGAGGAGATCCACACTTTGCTTCCAGGCCACCCGGATTCCCAACATCTCTTCTGAATGGTACCCTGGATTAGACCTGTTACTACTGTCAGTAAAGATAACGGAGACTACGTACTGTGTGTCTGTCGCTCATTCTGCGCCCTCAGTCCTGCACCCCCAATGGCCTACCACTGCCATAGACTTTACCGGCTGCCCAGGGGAACTGCTCCACCCATGGGGAGCGATATCATCTTAGCTGCACTCCCATCATCCCCGGAGGTCCCGCACCGCAGCACCGGCCCTCAATGGCCGAATACCAAGGGTGGCGTCACGACAATCATCCCTAAACCTGTTTTCCCTAAACTTTTATTGACACCATCAGGGTCACGGAGCCGTGTCTCGACCCCTGTGACTCCAACAGCAGAACTGTTCTCCCAGTTCTGAGTACCCCACGGCTCTGGGGGGGGTGTCAGAACACCCCACATGTTCTACGGATGCCTAGAATTGCAGGCTTAAATTCCATCAGGGCTTCCTCCTCCTATACTAGTTCCTGCACCCCCACCTCCCCCTGTTCCTCATCTTCATCTGAATTACTCTCCCCATCAATCCGAAGCTGGAAGTATTGCCTTGATGAAGTGACAACAGCTTCTGTTTAAACTGATATCTTTAGATGTTGAACCTCACAACTCAACAGAATTGTTGAAAGGACTAACAGACCAGACCAATCTGCGGCTCTCACCGCTGAACCTACCTAGGCCTGGGAATGTGCGTTAATGGCCGTAACCTGTTGTCGTCTTTGAATATTGGCAAGCTGGAACATGTTCCATGCCTGACCTACATGCTCAACTTAGTGGATTCTGAAAACATACCCAGCCTTGTTAGAGCTTTTTATCACGGTACGTCGCATCTAGGCAACTTTCAGAAGTCAACTGCCTCAGAGAGACATTGCTTCCTCCTATGACACCTGGTTCACTACCCGAGCCGTAACACCTGTGAACTGTGTACAAGCTGAAGGTAACTAGAGTAAAGAACCCGTGAAGAGCAAGCAAGTGTCTGTGTTTCTTCATGGTTAACTGTGACATTCCAGTCTCACAGCAGAGACTGCACTGCCCTATTCCTATCATTACATTACACTGCCCCAGGGAACCCTGCTCTACCTGTAGGGAGCTATGTGGCGCCCCACATGGTCAGGCGTCACAGTGAGGTATTGCACCCGTAAAAGTGGTGTAATTTTCCCCAGCTGCAAGTGGATTCTAGGGTCTTGGGTGGGACCCCTTCCTGCACTCCCACATTAGAATAGAGGTGGGAGGTTACCAGGGAGGGAGATATAGTCACCTCTAGGGGGAACAAAGAGTAGTCAGTAAGAGAAAGGAGTATTCGGAGTTGGAGAGGAGTCGAGGAGGAGTGTGGAGTGAGGCGGATGGTTTAACCGGACAGCTCTACGCTGATCCGGAGGGAAGATATGAGAGGATCCTGAGGGGATCCTGAGAGAGGATTATGCATTATGAAGAGTCAGAGTCATGGACTCCTGTGCAGAACTTTTATTTTTCTTACAAGTTGATGATGTGTGACATATAGCGGTTAGTACCAGTCCCCGTTGGGTCGAGGTAGATTCAAAAGTATTATGTTTTATATGCAGATAGTACCAAACTTGAGAGAAGGTGCCAGATGCGGGAGTCTGGGCCCTAGAGAGAAGGGGGGAACCCCAGCGTGCAGCGACCATACTCCAGGGAATTCCCCAGTCCACCACGGGAACACCGGACCCAAGGAAACGGCCAAAGTCTACCTCTGAAGTAGTCAACCGGCTGCTGTGGTCTGTTCACCGGCTGCGGCACCCTGTCAGACGGAGCTGTTTCCCTGCTTCTTCACCATGAGGAAGGGGACCCCCAATACTAGCTTCAAGAAGCCATTGGGTATAGGCTCATCCTAGGCGGGGAAGAAAGGACACGGGTTTGTCAACTAAGGTTTACCACGGGTTCCACGATACCACCTGGCATCCACTTGCAGCCACCATAGAGCTACCTGTTTGATTAACATCTTGCTGGACTGTAGACCCTGTATTTTGCTGATGACCGTTTACAGTAAAGTACCTGGGAGAAAGTGACTTTGCCTTTGTGTCGTTATCTTCATCAACCTGTTTGCTTACAGGAACGCTGCCCCGGAGAACCAGCTCCACCTGTAGGGAGCTTTACTACCCTTGTCGCGATACCATCACCCTCCGGAGGACTGTGGCGGCGCTGGTAACCCATCACCAGGTACTACAGGTGGCGTCACATGACAACAAACTCTTTTCCCTTGTACATAACCCCTTATTGAAGTGTCACCCAGGCCACTGGCTCAGGCGCTGTCACCCATGACATCCCCGTGAAAACACCCACCAAGCCTGATACCCGAGTACCCCAGGGCCTGTGGCTCGACATATATTTCTGGCGTCACGAACAGGATTTTGTGCCCGGTATTATCTGGTACTGTGTGCCTAGAACTTTTAAAAGCAAACTTTTCCCGCCTTTGCTTGGTGCCAAAAATGGGTTCCCGCCATCACTGCAGGAGGACCCAAGATAGCACCGTAGCCATGTACTAAACACCATGTGTAGGCCCGGGGGTGTGCCTCAGCCCCTAGAAGAAGGAGGGCCAAGACGAGGCGCGAAAAAGTGTGGCCGCCCCGATTGCCATCAATCAATCAGGGGGCGGCCCACAGGAAGTGCTCCGGGAGTGGCTGCTGATAAAGAGACAAACCGGAAGAGAAGGCCAGAACAAACTAGGATCCTTTGTACCCGGCAGCAGAGACATCGTGCGTGAGGTCGAAGAACAGGCCAGAGTCGCACAAGGAGACCTGGCAGTGGCGTCCCTCTTAACACTAGAGGGGGATGCCGACTACTGGAGAGACGCTTTTGGACAGCTCCGCCAACACATGGAGGAAGCCCTGGTATGGGTGTGCCGATGGTGGAGTGCGGAGAAGGCCTGTGAGCTGAGAAAAATGAGAGAAGGCCGAGAAGCGAGAGCAGTGCAGGCAGTGGTGGAGTACCGAGCCTCCTTACCACCTGTTCCGCCACCCGTCCAGACCCGAGACACAGGGACCCAGACTGAAGCCCCTGTAGCACCACCGTCCCGTACCCGCAGCTATGTCCAGATAGCTGCCGTCCTCAGCAAAACCAGACGTTATTGTAGAAGCTGAAGAAGAGGGAGACAAGTCAGACTTCGAGTATGTAGAAGGAGCTGCAGGAGGGAGCACCCCAGAAGCCACATGGTGGTCCGCCTGGCAGCGGCAAGGTACCCCCATCGTTGTAAGCACAGCGGAGACCAGAGCATCATCCAGAGTCCCAACTGGAAACTCACCACCACCAGAATACCAGTCAGCCCTGAACCAGCAAGACAAACTAGCAAGACAGAAAAGACGAGAGGAATGGTTCCAGAAAAAGCAAACTGCCCAACGACTTCGAGATGAAGCTAGAGCACAGCCCCCACTTCCATTGGAGTTGCGCCGCCAAGGAACTGTAGTTTCCGTTTACCACGATGAAGCATGGGGATTCCTACATGAACCCGGACTTCAAGAAGACATTTTTTTCGCCAGAAGAGATGTAGAATCGTAACTCCGGCGTGAACACCCGGATCGTGATCTGTACCGAGGTGAGAAGGTTTCATTTGAAAGGCATCTATGCCCCTTAGGCTGGTTTGCAATTCGCGTACAACACCAACTATAGACTCCCAATAGACTCCCATTGTAGAGACATGAACTGTAAATAGCCCCTTTATCCAGCTTTATTCCCCTGCATTATGAAGAGTCAGAGTCATGGACTCCTGTGCAGAACTTTTATTTTCCTTACAAGTTGATGATGATGTGTTCCGACGGCCTCTCACTCCCTCTCCCCACCGCACCAACAATGTTTTAATGGATTAAGCCACCTGGATTAAACACTCTTCCACCAGCCTACATGGTGAGTGCCGCCTTTATTTATTCACTTCTTTATGAATCTTTGATGATGTGTGACATATAGCGGTTAGTACCAGTCCCCGTTGGGCCGAGGTAGATTCAAAAGTATTATGTTTTATATGCAGATAGTACCAAACCAGAGAGAGGGTGCCAGACGCTGGAGTCTGGGCCCTAGAGAGAAGGGGGGAACCCCAGCGTGGAGCGACCGTACTCCAGGGAATTCCCCAGTCCACCACGGTAACACCGGACCCAAGGAAATGGCCAAAGTCTACCTCTGAAGTCGTCAACCGGCTGCTGTGGTCTGTTCACGGCTGCGGCATTTTGTAAGTTGATGATGTTTGACATATAGCGGTCCGGCGGTGATAACTCACACTTGACTGTGCTGGACAATATGTTACCGCCGGACCCGCACTGTTAGTACCGGTTCCCGGTGGGCCTAGGTAGATTCAAAAGTATTATGTTTTATATGCAGATAGTACCAAACCGGAGAGTAATATCTTAGCCAACAGGTGACCCGAGGACTGTGAGGTCTAAAGGTACCTTTACACGCGGCAACTTTTCTAGGAATTTCACTGACAACTTACTGGTTGCAGTGAAATAATGGAGACATTGTTCCATTTGTGCACAGCAACAAGATAGAATAATGTGTCCATGATTTCACTGCAACCAGTAAGTTGCCAGTGAAATTCCTAGAAAAGTTGCCGCATGTAAAGGTACCCTAAAATAACTGCTGCAATGAGTGTGTAACGTTATAAGAAAACGTGCCTCTTAGAAATAGGAAGAAACTAAAGTATGCTTAACTGTATATAGTTTACCCGTTGAAATTGTTACTGAAAATATAAAAAAAAATGCTTTTCACTCTCCGGTTTAACAGGTACCTATACTCGAGGACGAATATGTTTCTTCAAGTACCCCCTTGAGTCATGTGGCACCCCACATGGTCAGGCGTCACAGTGGGGTATTGCACCTGTAAAAGTGGTGTAATTTTCCCCAGCTGCAAATGGATCCTAGGCTGGTGGGTGGGACCCATTCTTGCAGTCCCACATTACAATAGAGGTGGGAGGTTACCCGGGAGGGAGATATATTCACCTCTAGGGGGAACAAAGAGTAGTCAGCAAGAGAAAGGAGTAGTTGGAGTTGGAGAGGAGTTGAGGAGGAGTGTGGAGCAAGGCGGAAGGCTTAACCGGAGAGCTCTACACTGATCCGGAGGGAAGATGAGAGAGAATCCTGAGGGGAACCTGAGAGAGGGTGCCTGACACGGGCGTCTGGGCCCTAGAGAAAAAGGGGGAACCCCAGCGTGGAGCGACCATACTCCAGGGAATTCCCCAGTCCACCCCGGGAATGCTGGACGCGACGAAATGGCCAGAGTCTACCTCTGAAGTCGTCAACCGGCTACTGCGGTCTGTTCATCGGCTGTGGCACCCTGCCAGATGGAGCGGTCTGCCTGCTTCTTCACCACGAGGGAGGGGACCCCCAATACTACCTTCAAGGAGCCATTGGGTATAGACTCATTCTAGGCGGGGAAGAAAGGACACGGGTTCATCAACTAAGGTTTACCACAGGTTCCACCATACCACCTGGCATCCACTTGCAGCCACCCATAGAGCTACCTGTTTGATTAACATCTTTCTGGACTGTAGACTCTGTATTTTGCTGATGACCGTTTACAGTAAAGTACCCGGGAGAAAGTGACTTTGCCTTTGTGTCGTTATCTTCATCAACCTGTTTGCTTACAGGAACGCTGCCCCGGAGGACCAGCTCCACCTGTAGGGAGCTTTACTACTCTTGCCGCGATACCATCACCCTCCGGAGGACTGTGGCGGCGCTGGTGACCCATCACCAGGTACTGCAGGTGGCGTCATGTGACAACAAACTCTTTTCCCCTGTACATAACTCCTTATTGAAGTGTCACCTAGGCCACGGGCTCAGGCGCTGCCACCCGTGACACCCACCGAGCCTGATACCCGAGTACCCTAGGGCCTGGGGCTCGACAGCTACAACACCTTGCTGCCATCCAACCCCCCGGAGGTCTGCAGCGGCGCCGGTGCCATCGCTGGATCTACAGGTGGTGTCACGACATTCATCCATTAACTTTTATCCCTGTATATATACCCTTATTTATTGTCACCACGAGGGCACAGGCTCGGGCACCGACCACCCGTGACATCCCTGTATCCGACTGCCAGAGACCTGAGTACCCTAGACCCTTGTGTGTAGATGCTGCTGTGCTGCTGTGTATGTGTAGGCACCACTGCAGGTGGGGAGTGGTGGGTTTGTCAGGTGACCATGCCCCTGTCCTTTAAATAGTTCACTCTTCCACCAACAGATGTCGCTGATAGAGTTTTAGTTTCTGCAAGCCCGCAAGCTGAGAAAACGTGTGTGCACTTTGAGCTGAAGTTTCTTGGTGTTTTTCCTTATTTGTGAGAGTAGCTGTGTATACCGGGCCATGGGTGCAGGTGAGGGGGTGTTAGCACAGGGTTGGTTGAGAAGCAGGAAAAGAAGGATGACCCAGACCTCTTCACTATCGGAGGTACCTCTGGGTACAAGGTCAGCTAGGGATTGCAGTCTATAAAGTCAGACTAGCTTCCCAGTTTACCTTGTCCATTATTGCCATCCTGCTTCCCATTCCCTCATCTGCTATACTACTTTCATGACACTGATGTGCAGGATACTTTGACAAGGAGAGAGAAATTGACGAAGATGGTGAAGGAATACCTAAGCGACCAGCATCCTCTGTGATTCCTCAGTACCAGGGGCGTAACTACAATACGTGCAGGGGTTGCGATTGCACCCGGGCCCTGCAGTCTAGGGAGGCCCCAGAAGTCCCTTTGACCTATAGAGAAAGACTAATACTATTAAAGATTTCCAATAATTGGGGGCCCCGTTGGAGCTTTTGCATCGGGGCCCCTGGGCCTGACGTTACACCACTGCTCAGTACCATACAACTATTGGGTGATTGATGAGTAGAAAAAAGGGCCAAAGTTACAAGAAAGGTGTCATCATTATTTTATATCTCCCAGATTTCAAAGACATCAACTTCTCAGCATATAAAAAGTCTTTGCATAAATCAAAGCTATTGTATGTCTCACACAGTTAATTTACATAGAAATGTTACATGTAAATATATTAAATTACAGATTTATTCAGGAATTTGCCTACTGTTAAGATCAGGTTTTTATAGTGATCATATTTTTTTTTGTCAATTTTGATATTTTTTTTAAATTTTCTATATCATTAGACATGTTGGTCAGATGTATGGGCCCTGGTAGTGTTTTTAATCCCATAAATTCCTTCATTATGTATTATTGTCCCCATCCTGGTATATATGTTACCATACTGATATATATGATCCCCATCCAGGTATAAATGTCACCCTTTCGGCTATATATTGTCTTAATCTTGGAATAATTGATCCCCATTCTAGTATATACAGTATATACGCCCTCCATCAATAGTTTCAAGCAAGTTTTCTTGCTTTCTTGGACTTTTTTTTAGAGAATGTGAATGATAACACAAAAACTTTTTGCCCACTCATGGTAAGTGGTTGGATTGAAGTCATTAATTGTTAAACTACTGTTGTTTTCTCTTTTCAAATCATAATGACAACCAAAAACATCCAAATGACCCTGATCAAAAGTGGACATACCCCAGTTCTTAATACTGTGTATTGCCCCCTCTAACATCATTGACAGCTTGAAGTCTTTTTATGGTAGTTAAAGAAGAGGCTCTTTATTTTCTCAGATGGTAAAGCTGCCCATTTTTCTTGGCAAAAAGCCTCCAGTTCCTGTAAATTCCTGGGATTTCATGCATGTGCTACGCACTTGAGTTCTCGTTCTATGTTCTCATTGAGTGGCTCAATTATATTGCGGTCAGGAGACTGAGATGGTCACTCCAGAATCTTCACTTTGTTCTGCTGTAGCCAATGACAGGTCAACTTGGCCTTGTGTTTTCGATCGTTGTCATGATGTTTCCGGGCTGATGAGTACACATTTGCCTCTAGTATTTGCTAATAACTTGCTGCATTTATTTGTCCTTCAATTTTGACTAAGTTTCCTGTGCCTATGTAGCTCACACATGCCCACATCATCAGTGATCGACTTCCATGCTTTACTGTAGGAATGGTGTTACTTTCATAATATCCCTTGTTGACACCTCTCTAAATTTAAAGTTAATGGTTGTGGCCAAAAAGTTTGATTTTGATCCCATCACTCCAAATTACCTTGTTGAAGAAGTTTGAATGCTTGAGCTGTTTGGCATATTGTAGGTGAGATACTTTGTGGCATTTACACAGTAATGGCTTTCTTCTGGTGACTCGACCATGAAGCCCATTTTTCTTCAAGTGCCTTCTTATTGTGCATCTTGAAACAGCCACACTGCTAGTTTTCAGTGAGTCCTGTGTTTCAGCTGATGTTTTTTGTGGGATTTTCTTTGCATCCCGAACAATATTTCCTGGCAGTTGTAGGCAAAATTTTCGTTGGTCTAGCTGATCATGGTTTGGTTTTTACAGAGCTCCTGATTTTCCATTTGTTAATCACACTTTGAACACTGTTGACTGGCATTATCAATTCCTTGGATATCTTTTTGTATCCCATCCCTGTTTTAACCAGTTCAACTAACTTTTCCTGTAGATCTGTTGACAATTCTTTTGCTTTCCCCATGACTCACAATCCAGAAATGTCAGTGGCTGGATAAAAGATGCAAGAATCTGTCTGGATCCCAGAAACTCACTCAGATTTTATACACACAAACACTGATAACAAGCAAACAGGTCACAGGTGAGGATGTTACCTTTATTATCCATTCAAACCCATCTGTGTCAACTTCTGTGCATGTTATCAGGCCAAAATCACCAGGGTATCTTTTGATCAGGGTCATTTGGACGTTTTCGGTTGTCATTATGAGTTAAAAAGGGAAAACACAGTAGTTTGACAATAAATGGCTTCACCCAACCACTAACAATGAGTGTAAAAAAAAACTTGTGTGTTATCATTCATGTTCTCTGGAAAAAGGCCAGGAAAGCAAAAAATGTGCCGCAGTATGTAAACTTTTGAGCACAACTGTATATATGTTCCCCATCTTGGTATATATGTTCCCCATGCCAGTATATATATCCCCATCCTGATATACATGATCCCCATTTTGGTATATATAGTACTCCTCCTGGTATATGTGTCCCCATTTTGGCCCTAACACATAATTAAAAACAAAAATATTCTACTCACCTTCCCTCCGCTCACATATTGCCCAGTGTACTCTGTAGCCAACGCACAGTGGTGAGGACGCAGATCCAGCTGAAGCAGGCACTGGGGGTCAGCAGACCCCTGTATGCTCAGGCCTGATCGCGGTCATTACGCCCCTGGCTAGCTTAGTCCCACTCACACCTAGAGATTGGCTACCAATATGAAAGAGTCTTGAAAACACATTTTACAATTTGCAGTTACATTTTTATGTCTGTGAATGATGCAGCGCATTTGATGATGCAACTCATGAGCTCTGAAGTGAAGATCAAACCACTTTTCTGCATTGTCTAAACACATTAGAGACTGAGCTTTGGAATAAAGAAGTTGATTTGCATGACAGAAAGACACTAGGGTGTATGACATGAATAGAAAAAAGGGTTTGCATGCTACAGATACAGAGATCTTGACAATTTAGCCGTCATTTCTTTGTAAAACAGTTGTCCCAGGCAGGTGCTTGCAAGGGGCTCATTAACTTGATGTCTTCGGAGGTGTCATAGAGATCTGATCGTTAGTGATTTATGGTATTGGGGGTGCAATAGGTGTGCCCTTTATAACAGCCCTTCTCTGTAATGGCAGTTTTAACGGCTGCTCATAATTAAGAAGCCGCCTAATTCTGCAACAGATGCTTATCATGCTGCCTGCAAGATCACGTTAATTTGGGCTTAAAGAAGATAGGGTGCTAAAGACACAGAGAGACATTATTATGTGTGCCATATATTTCCAAGGGGTATTGCAATTATGCAAATTGTAAAATCATCTCTGTGTATGTAGAGCCCTTAACAGTCTGTCTGGCAGCCCTGCAATGGATCGTTATTTTAGAAATAGACACAGAATTCGGCAGTAATGTCTTAGTGCTTGAGAGTCGCTTTATATGAAAGGACTGCTGCCTGCCTCTTGTCATCTCCTGTTACTCCGTAAAGACATTGATTCATGTTGCTCCATATAAAGGATAGGTTGCAGACAGACTCACTCCCCCCTCAATGATCTGGCCTAACCTCAGCCACTGTATCCTTTCCTTTTTTAGAGGTCTCAATTTCTTTGAAATATTTTTGCGGTCTGTTTGGGTTCTAAAAGACTGTGTATATTTTGTATTTACCTCTAAGCTGACATCTTTGAGGGATAAAGTGATGTTCACTAATATAAATGCTTAATGGAAATTAGAAAATTATCACAAAGCAAAAAAAAATATATGTGGAGTGGAAAGGCTTGGGGTACTCAGCAGCTGGGTCAGTGTTCAGGATCAGTGACAGTACCCAGTGTTGTGGCTATGGCTCACATTGAAAGGGGAGAGTAAAAATCGAGAACTAAAAATAATTAAGAAATAAAGTTTGTGACACCGGTTGGGATAATTAGGCAGATATGGCTGGTACTGCCAGAGATCCCTAGGAGATAGATGGAGTGGCAGTGTAGATGTTAAACCCTTCCCAACTAGGGCTGGCTCCCATGAGATGGTGATGATGGGGGTTTTAGTTGTGGTGCAGTTTAGGATAGAAAACACAACAGTAAACAGTATTTTCTTTTACCCTTTACTGATTCAAGCAGGTCCACAGTAGTACAACCTCTACCATGCAGGTGGTCTGGCCATTCTGATGAGAATTGTGGTCCTCTCTGCTGGGTGGGTATAGTGGCCTTCCTGCTGACTTCTGTAGTTTGGTATGTTTCTTGGTGCCTTATTGTCATGTGCTTCCTCTGGTTGCTGTGGGTCACCTTCATCCAGGTGGCAATACGGGCCCTGTGAGTATCCAAGCTCCACTCAGAGCAGTTGTCTGCCCCTCTGTATTACTGATGCCCTGGAAAGTTCAACTTAAGTAGCTAGTGAGCATAAAACTCACTAACCTACAGTTTCTGTTACTAGACCCTATAAGTCTAAGTAACCTAGGGCCTGGTGCCCTGCCTTGCAGCTGGTCCCTCAGAGCAGCCTGCCTCTGGGATCGCTGATGACTGAACCTCTCCTGTGCCTAACCAAGCCTTACTACCCAGCTAACCCCTCCCTCCAAACAGAAACTGAGACACAGCCAAACAAGACTTTTCAGTGCTCATCTTCCTAGTTGGAGTTCAGTCTGTGTTTGATGCTTCAGATTTCCACCAGAGAGAGCTCCAATTCGATTCAGACATGGCTTTACAGTTGATAATAAAGAAATACCATTTGTGGCAGACAGACTGCAGGGGCACCACACTTATATACCTTAGTGATGAAGTTATGTACTGTAACAGAGGTCCCTAACCTGTGGCTTGGGAGCCACGTGTGACTTATGGGCCTGTGATGTGTGATTTGTGGTTGTCTATCAGCTTGGTACACCAAGTACAGAAAACATCCATGAAGAGCAGGTCTGCAGACGGTTACTTTTGTGAGTAGCTCCATGCAGAAAATCAAATCTGAATGAGATAGGGTAGGACCCCTGGATCTTGGTATACTGGCCCTGTGTGATTTCTGTGGAAACGTTTTGGCTATCATTATACCGGTAATGGGGACTCTGGATGTCACAACTGGGAGGAGGGTGAGAGCTGGATATGGCTTGTGACCTCTACTCGGAGCTTAATGACTTTCAATCTCAAGGTCAGAAAGGTTGAGGACTGCAGCACTAATAACCAGGGGTATTAAAGCACACACTTTTTTACACTGTACACATCCCATATCATAGTTCAAAAGAAGTTCTAGACCGCTTTTTACAGTCTTGCAGGATTATCAGATGGAATCCCCCTGTGTTCCTCCTGAGTTAAATGGGCTAATTTGCATTCTGGAAACTATAGTGTTTATTTGATGTGTATTAATATATAGACATGCACAACTAGAGATATATACAATCAGTCATTAAAATCATCAGACCTGCTAAATATCCATAGGTACTCTTGTACTGTCAAAATAGCCCTGATCCATAAGGGAAAGGGTTACACAAGATCTTTGAAGGTATCTTTTGCTATCTGGCACCAATTGCAGTCAATGGAGGAAGATAATGCAACTTCTATAGGGTCCAAAAGCTGATGCAAGGCCTTGTGACGAATGGCTCTGCCCCCTTTCTAGTGTCCACCATGCCAACTTCTACTGACGTACTCTGCGTATGTATGACAAAAGTCAAAAGGATTTGTCTGAGGGTAAAGATGAGAGGAAAACTCATGCACTAAGCCCACTCCTTGTCTGGAAGGTGTCAGCTGTTTTACACAGCAGACATTCTTAGGTTAAACACTGCAACTAAAGCTTTCATTGTCCAAACTCTTATATGTGGCATCTTTTTGGATCAAACTTGTTTTTAAAACCCGTTACAGATCTATAAATTGGATTAAGATCTGTGAATTTAAATATTGAATGCTTAGTCATGCTCTTCAAACAATTTTTATAGTATGGATGGTCATGTTATCTGGGCAAAAGTGGGCACTGACAATAAGAAATATTGTGCCATCTCCGCATACCAGGCCTTCCACAAGATGTAAATGGAAACATAACTGATCAAGCCAACCTCATTCTTCTGTTATTCAATGTATTACTCTTATTGCTCACATGGCCATTATAGGTAATGTGAGCAATGGACTAGACATATGCTGAGAGTAGGAAGGTGATGTGATGTAGCAGCAGTGTCCACTGCTGAAAAAAGCGCTGCAAACCACTCGCCTTCATAAAGGCAGCATCCCACTCACAGCATGTGAACTGAGCAAGGTCTATGTCTAGACCAAAATGTCTTTGACAATTGGCTATGCTGCACTGCACAATAAATTGTTAAAATTCTTCACAATGTTTGGAGTGCCTTGTCATTAGGGATGAGCGAGTCCTAAATTACTCGGAATCGCTAGACCCGCACGAGTCCGAGCCCAGGACTCGCTACTCGTTGCGAGTCCAATGTTAATGAATAGGGAACCGAGTAATAGCGAATAATGCTATTTACAAATCGCTGATGTATCTCTGAAAGTGTGCGAGTCCAAACTCGCAGGTTTTTCTCTTATTTGGAGCCGATGATGGGAGGGGGAAGCGATTCTCGGGCACACACCATGCTGTAAAAGCAAACAGGAAACGACTCGCTCTGACAGACGCACACACAGAGCAATCCATTCCCCAGAGCAATCATGGCCGGCCGTGTCACTGTGAACACGCTGCGTTTGATTCCTCTGGTGGAGGCTCGGCCACTGCTATGGCTCCCAACAGACCCTGACTATGGGGATAATATCATGAGGACTACTGCCTGGAGAGAGATCGCCCAAGTGATGTTCCCTGCGTTCCATCTGAGTGGCCATGATGAACAGAGCAATATGAGTAAGTTAAATGAGTTCACCCGTTATATATTGGATTTACTGTATATATACTCGTGTATAAGCCGACCCGTGTATAAACCGACCCCCCTATTTTTGCCCCCAAAAACTGTGAAAACATATTGACCGCCATCCTGGTATACAGCGGCTATCACTGGTAGACAGCCCCCCAGCAGAGTATACAGCTCCCCCTGCAGAGTATACAGGCCCCCAGATGGGTATCCATGCCCCCATATTATGGTATACAGGCAGGGGCGGACTGGCCCAGGTGCCTGGGGGGCAATTGCCCCCAGGCCGGTGTATTTTCCCCTATTTTGGGCCGTCTGGACCATGAAAAGGGCTGCCGCCCGCACGGCTCATGCGGCTGCAGGAGCATGAAGCAGCGCATGACCCCGAAGCAGCAGCCGGAACCGCAAGCTCCTGGCCGCGCGATGACGTCATCAGCGTGCGGCTGCGGCCGGGAGTGAGCGGCTGTGAGGAGCGCGAGGCTGCGGCTGGGAGCGAGCCCTAGGAGACTGCGGGAGCTGCGGTGACTGTGAGGCGGCCGCCTGTCATCACCCCCCCCCCACCCCCGTCCTCACCTGTGTCGGACCGGTGAGGGAGGGCTGGCACCCAAACTGTAGGGTGCCAGTCAGTCCCTGTTTACAGGGCCCTCAGTGGGTCTACAGCCCCCCCAGCAGTGGGTATACAGGGCCCCCAGCAGTGGGTATACAGGGCCCTCGTGGGTATACAGGCCCCCCATAGCAGGGTATACAGGACCCTCAATGTGTTATCATGCGCCGTCGCATAGTTGCCTATATTTGGATGGGGTCACAACAGTACACTTAGTTTAAGGGCTGGTGCTCCTGGCTCTTACGGCCAGGGGGTTGGGTGTATATTAATACCACTAATGAGCAGAGTCTGGTGCCCGCACTATTACCTTCTCGATGCGTCGACATGTGACCTGCCTCATTTGTGATAGTGTCCACGTGAGCTCAATGTCCGTAATGCTGTTGATGATGTTCCACACTGTCGTGTCACTGTGCCTTGTATACACATTACACACACAACATGAATAAAATGTTATTGTTGATTTGTACACAAACTTTTGGTGTTTCAAATATTACACATGTCTAAACCCGGTTTGAAATCATTTCACAGTTGACCATCTTCAAAAACGTTGGAGGAGCTGCCGCGATCAACATCGCAAACAATATCGCCAGATCGCAGAGGGGGACCCGGGAGCAGCTCCAGAGCTGATATACAAACACTATGACCGGCTGTCCTTCCTTGGACCGGTGGCCCGTATGCCAAGGTATGTGTCTGCAGCACTGTTGTCTACTATTATTATAATTTATTTATATAGCGCCATTAGGTCTCATGGCACTTTACATGAGGATAATGG
Source organism: Allobates femoralis (assembly GCA_033576535.1). Lineage (NCBI taxonomy): Eukaryota > Metazoa > Chordata > Amphibia > Anura > Aromobatidae > Allobates > Allobates femoralis. The sequence continues at coordinate 389,966,110 of JARQOC010000006.1, read as the reverse complement.
TTAACTACAAAAAACAGTAGGAAGACAATCAGGTCGTACAGGTACAAGAGGAGAGGACCCTGTCCACGAGGGCACACAGTGTACGTATGAAGCTCTATAATGAGTATGCTGGTTTACATACCCACACTGGGGTTTGTTTCTGCCATGGTGCAACAGATTTCTATTACCTTTGGCAGTGATCCAGGACATACACATTTATATTCACATTGTGACGTTGGGACAAATAAGCAGGGTGGGCAGACACAATGTTCCGTGACCTCACAATTAGCTCTTATTGTTGGCATGTTTGTGGAACAAAGCCATGTTCTTCCCTGCAATGGCCTCTAAGGTGTGTGGCCTTGTCTGGTTTGCCTGTCGTAAGCATCATTTGTATGTGTTCCTAATGGCCTCCCTCCACTTGCATAAGGGCCACATACATCCCTACACGTTTAATTGTGGGTGTTTTTTAGGCTAAATAACGTTGTAAGGATATACCCCTTTTGCACTAAACTGTTTGTACACCATCCCAGATTGTTTACACAGTCATACACATTTCAGGACATACCCTGTATCACTACAAATATGTGTGGGTGAGTTTGGCCATGGGTATATTTGTGGCTGCAAGGTGATGGTGTAGATATTAGGATCCACATGTGAATTTAATTGTTTTGTTGTTAACTGATGGCTACATTAAGAATCCTTCGAAAAACATAGTGTATTAATGCTGTATAAAATTAAACTTAAGGGGGCCATATTTTCAGTGCAACAGCCTTTTATGTACAAGGTCCTTTAGGAAACAAGAAGTTTGCCCTTGCTGTTCCCGGCTTTGTGTTCGGCCCCGTTGGAATAATTGTAAAACTGTCCATCTGGGAATACCACCTTGTTTGGCACCAACGATGTGTGACCTGCTGATCAAAAACACCCCCATACTCTATGTCCATTACAGTCGTTTCAAAATCCAAGCCATATGTTTTGTGGGGTTTATTTACCAAGACATTCCTGATTAGCATACATGGCAGCAACAAGGAGTGTAAGGCACTAACGCCGAATGCTCATGTGTCACCTATGCTGCATGACTACATTTCCTGTCTTGCTCACCTGCCCTATAGATGTGGGTTATGTGCTTTGAAACCAAGGTCCCCCACACTGCGTCTTTTACTGTCCATCTGATGGTGAGCAACCCTGAAGAATGTGTTTGCCTCTAAGTGTCAGGCTATAGCTTTGTCCACATAAAGTTACAACAAAAAGTAAATGCTATACTTGTGGCCACTAATATGTCTTCAAGTGCCTAAATAGCTGTCCTGCCTAAGGCAGGGCACAGTGTAATTGGGCAGACAAATGGTTAAATTTCAAATGTAATGTCAAAAAATCGAGGACCAACACTACCCACACATAGAATATTGGTTGAGCCATGAGCCAAAATGTCCTAATTTATTGGCTGCAATTCAATCTTAAGGTCAACAATGAAAACACAGAATACACAGATGTGGGAGCCATGAACGAGGGTTGAGAAAGAAGTGGATGGAGATAGTGGCTGAATAGTCATTATTATATATATTGTATTATATTAAATATCATATTATATATATATATTGTATACGTTTGAACCCCTTCACTGGTTTATATAGCTGATGTAACCTAAAAGTTTGGTAAATTAAGTATGTCAAGTTAAAAGTGAAGTCAGGTGGACGTTTTTTTTCATGTGAAACATTGGTGTTATTGATCGTCTAGATTAGATGGGATGGGGGGGGTTAATAATGTGTGGAAAAATTATGTATTATTATGGAATTAGCAAACAAAGTGACGTATTCCTTTATGTTATGTAGAGTTGGTTATTTTTATAATAATAAAAAAATATCTGATTCAGAACACACTGATACACAGTCAAAAAAGCGTGCAACTTAATGTTTGACCTATGTTTTTGTTTATAAATGCAATGCATTCACCAAACTTTTTTGGCCTTTACCCACAGAGAGGTTCACTACCTCAGGCGCCGTGCACCACAACAGCTGCCTGAACAGGCGAGGGAGGCCCCAGAAGCCCCGGAAGTGGAGGACCAAGGCCAAGCTGGTGGAATACCACCACCGCCGCCGCCACCAGCTCCAACACCACCACCGCCGCCGCCACCAGCACAAACACCACCACCACCGCCGCCACCAGCAACAACACCACCACCACCACTGCCGCCACCAGCACCAGCACCAACACCACCACCACCAGCACCAACCCCAGCTTTGAGGCATGTCCGGCCGCCAGAGGAGGCTGTTGCAGGGCCAGAAAATCGTGCACAAAGTAATGCTGACTTTGCCCGCAGTCTCCTACCGTTCTTGGATGACATTCCATTCGAGAGACGACTGCGGGCATGGTCAGCCATACATATTGTCATCGATGCATGTCGGCCTCCAAACCACCCTGCCCAGGTCTTTTCATATTTGGAGGGGTGGCAGCAATCTGGTGCAAACATTCTGGACAGGCAGACACCACGGCGGGACAGCTATGTGGCAACCCAGAGGCCGTACCAACCTTTCTGGCCAACCCACATGCACCTCCCAACCCAAGGCCATTTTGAGAGACCGGCCCAGGTGACCCAACCTACAGGGTTACAAGCAGTGGGGGAAGCTATCCATGGGGCCCTGGACCTCCTCCATGACCAGGGTGATGGTGGCGGTGTAGAGGCTACCCCACACAATCGTCCCACCTACCACCAGCTGTAGGTTCAACTTTTTTTTTTTGTTTGTTAATGTAAATAGTGCATGTTTGCACTTTTTACATCTTTATTTCTGTTTTTTACGTTGCTTTTCGAAAGCTAAAAAAAAAAAAAAAAAATCTGACATCTTTGCCATTAAGATTTATCAAAAAAGACCCAAAGGGGCTATAGAATGTCTTTAAAAATCTCAATTCTTTATTAAAGAGCTTTTAAAAAGCACTACAGTGCATAATTCATTTACAACAATTTTTTCAAAAGACAATACAGTTACTTATTGAGGATACTGGATAAACTTCAATATAGAAGATCAATAAAGAGGTCAAAATTTCTTTGCCATTAAGGCATAATAATACAGATTTAAAAAAAAAATGCTTTGTGTCTGTCTTTTTTCAGGGAATGGATGTGTAGGTTGTTTTGTGGGTGGCCTTAAAGTCATCATCATTAGCAAGTACTTTACGGCCTGCATGGCGCATGAGGGCACCTTGGTTAGTACGTGTAAAATCATTACTGCACATAGCAATGTTGCTAACAAAGAAATAGTGCCTGTGTTTGGGGGGGGGTTACTTAATGACTCTGTATGTTAACAACACTAGGAACACAGATGCGAGAGGCTGGGACGTCTACTTGCAACACACACCGTCTATGCGTTATCTCCGTAGCGTAGAGTGGGACCCTTCGCCAGGCTACAGCAGGATCATAGTACAAGCAACGTCTTCGATGCAGGCATAGGCTTGTTGCCTCAAACAATTAGCCCAAGGGGCTGTTTGGCAATTTGGGTATAAATGCAGGCCTACCGGCCATGATAAGCTTCTTAGCCTGGGTGGCTCCAAAAATTAGCCCAAGGGGCTGTTTGGCATTTTGAGTGTAAATGCAGGCCTAGTGGCCATGATAAGCCTCTTAGGCTGGGTGTCTCCAAAAATTAGCCCAAGGGACTGTTTTGCATTTTGGGTATAAATGCAGGCCTAAGGGCCATGATACGCTTGTTAGCCTGGGTGGCTGCAAAAATTAGCCCAAGGGGCTGTTTGGCATTTTGAGTGTAAATGCAGGCCTAAGGGCCATGATAAGCCTCTTAGGCTTGGTTTTTTCCAAAATTAGCCCAAGGGGCTGTTTTGCATTTTGGGTATAAATGCAGGCCTAAGGGCCATGATAAGCTTGTTAGCCTGGGTGGCTCCAAAAATTAGCCCAAGGGGCTGTTTAGCATTTTGAGTGTAAATGCAGGCCTAAGGGCCATGATAAGCCTCTTAGGTTGGGTGTCTCCAAAAATTAGCCCAAGGGGCTGTTTTGCATTTTGGGTATAAATGCAGGCCTAAGGGCCATGATAAGCTTGTTAGCCTGGGTGGCTCCAAAAATTAGCCCAAGGGGCTGTTTGGCATTTTGAGTGTAAATGCAGGCCTAAGGGCCATGATAAGCCTCTTAGGCTGGGTGTCTCCAAAAATTAGCCCAAGGGGCTGTTTTGCATTTTGGGTATAAATGCAGGCCTAAGGGCCATGATAAGCTTGTTAGCCTGGGTGGCTCCAAAAATTAGCCCAAGGGGCTGTTTGGCATTTTGAGTGGAAATGCAGGCCTAAGGGCCATGATAAGCCTCTTAGGCTGGGTGTCTCCAAAAATTAGCCCAAGGGGCTGTTTTGCATTTTGGGTATAAATGCAGGCCTAAGGGCCATGATAAGCTTGTTAGCCTGGGTGGCTCCAAAAATTAGCCCAAGGGGCTGTTTGGCATTTTGAGTGTAAATGCAGGCCTAAGGGCCATGATAAGCCTCTTAGGTTGGGTGTCTCCAAAAATTAGCCCAAGGGGCTGTTTTGCATTTTGGGTATAAATGCAGGCCTAAGGGCCATGATAAGCTTGTTAGCCTGGGTGGCTCCAAAAATTAGCCCAAGGGGCTGTTTGGCATTTTGAGTGTAAATGCAGGCCTAAGGGCCATGATAAGCCTCTTAGGTTGGGTGTCTCCAAAAATTAGCCCAAGGGGCTGTTTTGCATTTTGGGTATAAATGCAGGCCTAAGGGCCATGATAAGCTTGTTAGCCTGGGTGGCTCCAAAAATTAGCCCAAGGGGCTTTTAAATGTTTGCTAACAGAAAATAAAGGTTGATTCCTTGTCAAAAGGTGTTGTGATGGTTAATGAAACCGAAGTTAAGGTATAGTGTTGGTTTAAGATGAAGCAGCCTCATTACCAGGTTGCAGGAACATGGTTACGCAAATCGTTACTGGTCTTGTACATACTGCTTGTACCAAAAGACACAATATAATACAATGATTAATTATATCATATTGATGTTGAACGTGGCACTTCAGCTCTGAGTACTGTCGTCTTCAGGGCTCAAGAAGTCTTGTGAAATCCAGTTCCTATTAAACTTAATTAGAGTAAGCCTGTCTGCATTCTCTGGAGTAAGACGTGTCCTGGTATCAGTTATGATACCCCCAGCGGCACTAAAAACCCGCTCTGATGTCACACTAGCTGCAGGGCATGCCAGCACCTCCAAGGCATACAACGAGAGCTCTGTCCAAGTGTGGAGCTTGGAGACCCAGTAATTAAACGGGACTGCGGCATCAGTCAGGAAGCAGGTACTGTCACTTAAGTATTCTTGTACCATGTTGGTAAGTTTCTGTCTCCGAGAGATGGTTACTGGAGCAACATGGCGCTGCAGGTTCGATGGCTTATTGAACATAGCCCACTTTGCGGACATCTTTCCAGCATCTCTTCTGGACAGCGTGGATGATTGTGCCCCGACCAAAGGCTGCTGTTGCACAGAGTTGCTACCTATGGGCAGAGTGTTGTCTGACGGTGATATTAGAAGCATATTATCCACAAGAACCCTCTTGAAATAGTCAATTGTCAAGCCACGTGGTGACTGAAACAGCAGCGAGGTGAATTTATCTTTATAACGTGGGTCCAGAAAGGTGGCCAACCAGTAGAGGTCGTTGTGCAATATGTTAATCACTCGTGGGTCTTCTAGCAGACAAGTCAACATGAAGTCAGCCATGTGTCCTAAGCTGCATAGAGTCATGTCTTCAGTGTCCTCAGAACGATGTTCAATAGCCATTGTATCCGCAAAGTCTGTCTCCGCCTCCTCCTCTCCAGGCCACCCATGGTGGACAGACACAAAGCTGGGGTTGTGAGTACCATCTGGGTTGACATCGGCACCAACAAAAAATAAATCCTCTTCATCGTCTTGCTCCTGTTCCTCTTCAGGAGCCAATGTTGCCTGGTCATACTGGCTTTGCTGGCTAGGTACTGCGCTGTTTAAATCTGGCTCCATAGCCATCTGCTGGGCTCTCAATGCTTCATTTTTCTGATTAATGAGGGATTCTTTCAGCAGACACAGCATGGGTATAGTGACACTGATGATGGACTGATCACCGCTCACCAGTTTTGTGCAGTAGTCAAAATTATCAAGAACCTCAGATGTGTCAGCGATCCACACCCACTCCATTGTACTAATATGTCGTGGCTGACTGCCGGTCTGACGGGCATGTTGCAACTGATACTCGGATATTGCCCTCTGCTGCTCATTGATCCTCGATAACATATGGAATGTAGAGTTCCATCGTGTCGGCATGTCACAAATGAGTCTGTGGTTGGGCAAATTCAATTGCTTTTGAAGCAATGAAAGTTTTCCAACCGCTGTTGACGAATGACGAAAATGTGCACAAACTCAACGCACCTTCTCCAGTAGGTCAGATAACTCTGGGTATGTACGCAGGAATTTCTGCACTACTAGATTCAGCACGTGAGCCATGCAAGGCACGTGCACAAGGTTTCCGAGCTTTAGTGCAGCCACTAGGTTACGACCATTGTCGCTCACCACGAGACCGGTCTGGAGTTGGAGTGGGGATAGCCACTCATCTGTCTGTTGCTTCAGACCTTTCAACAGCTCTACTGCAGTGTGCGGTGTGTGACCTAAACAGATCAGCTTCAGCAGAGCCTGTTGGCGTCTTGCTGAAGCACTGCAGCAAACCTCCCAACTTGGCCGTGATGTTGAGGGCAATTGAGGATTGGTCGAGGAAGCGGAAGATGGTGTAGTGGACATATAGGATGATGCAGAGACCCTGAATGAGGTTGTGCCAGCTATCCGTGGCGTGGGTAGGATGTTTGATGTAACACTAACATCGTTTGGCACACTCTCCACAACGTTGATCCAATGCGCGGTGAGCGAGATGTACCGGCCCTGTCCTGAACTGCTTGTCCACGTGTCCGTAGTAAGGTGTACTTTCCCGGTTACAGCGTTGGTGAGGGCACGCTTGAGGTTGTTAATGACATGGTCATGTAACGCGGGGATGGCACAACGTGAAAAGTAGTGGCGGCTTGGAACCGAGTAGCGTGGTACTGCCACAGCCAAAAGCTCACGGAAAGAGTCTGTACCCACAAGCCTAAACGGCAACATCTCGACTGCTAACAACTTAGCTATCTGGGCATTTATTTTTTTGGCTAATGGGTGGGAAGAGTGGTATTTCTGCTTCCTTTCGTACAGCTGTGTCACTGATAACTGTAAGGATGTTGCTGACCGAGAACTGTCTGCACTCGTGTTCAGTCTCTCTGCAACCGCTGCTTGTGATGAGTACATATGAGCTGGACCAGCTTCAGCAACACTTGATTGTGACGGACGGATCTGAGTTACCGTGGCAGTCTTTGGGTCAGATGACACTGTTGTGGAAGGCTGCACTTTTGACCACTGAATAGGGTGCTGACCAGCCATGTGCTTCCGCATACTGCTGGTGCTCTGGTTTCCTTTCCCGTGGCCTCTGCTTAGCCTTGCATGGCAGATGGTACAGATGACCACATTTTCTTGAGAAGGCCCATCTTTAAAAAATTTCCACACAGTGGCTGACCGACCTCTATGCTTGACTGTACTCCCTGAGGGATTACTCAGGCCCACATTTGAGACATTTTGTCCAACAGTTGACAAATTTTGAGCCACAGTGGACACATTTTGGGCAACAGTGGTGACTCTTTCAGTTCTGGTGGGAGGAGTAGGCCTTGGTGCCTTTGTTGGTGGGACATACACACTTTCTTCCTCCGTGCTGCTCTGCTGGCTCTGCATCGCAACATTCCACGTGGGATCAGTTGTCTCATCATCAACCCCTTCCTCTTCTAAATCTTCCCGATAACAAGATTGATTTTGCTCCCCAGATGACAAGTGTGTCACTGTCTCATCATCATCATCCTCCAACTCCTGAGACGGTCTAAGACTTTGCTGAAAGACACGTTCATGTGGCCGGGGTGTCTCTAAAACTTGTCCATGATTGGACAATTCTTCATCAAGTATCTCATCTACTACGGAGTCTGGCAAACCGGATTCATGTAAAGGATTATATGTACCAAATAAGTCATCTGAGTGACCCATGTCTGTGTCAACATTTTCATGGGGCTGCTGTTGGTCTGAGGAACTGTGAAGAGGTTGTGGATTAGATGACCCAGCATGGTATGTACCAACAGTAGACACAGTGCTCAAGGAACCTTGAGTGCTGCAAGAACCTGTTGTTGAGGTCTTGTCTGCCAGCCAAGACGTTAGATGGTGTTCGTCTTCCGGCCTCAATACTCGTTTACTTTCCTTACGGGGAAAGTTAGACAGGAGGAACGATCGATCAATCCTCGTCTGTCTGCCCGAACTGGTGGATAGTTGGCCACGACTACCAATGCCTGTACCTCGTCCCTGTCCCTTAGCAACACTTTTTTTGGGATTTGTTTTTTTGGGTGACATTTTATAATTTCTGGTGGCTTTCTGGGGGCTTGTAAAACAAGTAGCAGGTACTATTTCGTGAAAGGTACACACTAGAGGCTAAGATATTTTAAGACAGATGGAAGGTACCGTGCGAGCTGCAGGCAGGACACCTTAGAGCAACGCACTGGCACAGGAAAAAAATTGTTTAGTACGCAGAACCAGGCACTATTAGGCTGCGGTGCTGGCTGCGTGCAATGTTACAAGTACCGTGCGAGCTGCAGGCAGGACACCGTACAGCAACGCACTGGCACAGGAAAAAAATTGTTTAGTACGCAGAACCAGGCACTGTTAGACTGCAATGCTGGCTGCGTGCAATGTTACAAGTACCGTGTGAGCTGCAGGCAGGACACCGTACAGCAACGCACTGGCACAGGAAAAAAATTGTTTAGTACGCAGAACCAGGCACTATTAGGCTGCGGTGCTGGCTGCGTGCAATGTTACAAGTACCGTGCGAGCTGCAGGCAGGACACCGTACAGCAACACACTGGCACAGGAAAAAAATTGTTTAGTACGCAGAACCAGGCACTGTTAGACTGCAATGCTGGCTGCGTGCAATGTTACAAGTACCGTGCGAGCTGCAGGCAGGACACCGTACAGCAACGCACTGGCACAGGAAAAAAATTGTTTAGTACGCAGAACCAGGCACTGTTAGACTGCACTGCTGGCTGCGTGCAATGTTACAAGTACCGTGCGAGCTGCAGGCAGGACACCGTACAGCAACGCACTGGCACAGGAAAAAATTGTTCAGTACGCAGAACCAGGCACTGTTAGACTGCAATGCTGGCTGCGTAAAATGTTACAAGTACCGTGCGAGCTGCAGGCAGGACACCGTACAGCAACGCACTGGCACAGGAAAAAATTGTTTAGTACGCAGAACCAGGCACTGTTAGACTGCAATGCTGGCTGCGTAAAATGTTACAAGTACCGTGCGAGCTGCAGGCAGGACACCGTACAGCAACGCACTGGCACGGGAAAAAAAATTGTTTAGTACGCAGAAGCAGGCACTGTTAGACTGCAATGCTGGCTGCGTAAAATGTTACAAGTACCGTGCGAGCTGCAGGCAGGACACCGTACAGCAACGCACTGGCACAGGAAAAAATTGTTTAGTACGCAGAAGCAGGCACTGTTAGACTGCAATGCTGGCTGCGTAAAATGTTACAAGTACCGTGCGAGCTGCAGGCAGGACACCGTACAGCAACGCACTGGCACAGGAAAAAATTGTTTAGTACGCAGAACCAGGCACTGTTAGACTGCAATGCTGGCTGCGTAAAATGTTACAAGTACCGTGCGAGCTGCAGGCAGGACACCGTACAGCAACGCACTGGCACAGGAAAAAATTGTTTAGTACGCAGAACCAGGCACTATTAGGCTGCGGTGCTGGCTGCGTGCAATGTTACAAGTACCGTGCGAGCTGCAGGCAGGACACCGTACAGCAACGCACTGGCACAGGAAAAAATTGTTTAGTACGCAGAACCAGGCACTATTAGGCTGCGGTGCTGGCTGCGTGCAATGTTACAAGTACCGTGCGAGCTGCAGGCAGGACACCGTACAGCAACGCACTGGCACAGGAAAAAAATTGTTTAGTACGCAGAACCAGGCACTGTTAGACTGCAATGCTGGCTGCGTGCAATGTTACAAGTACCGTGCGAGCTGCAGGCAGGACACCGTACAGCAACGCACTGGTACAGGAAAAAAATTGTTTAGTACGCAGAACCAGGCACTATTAGGCTGCGGTGCTGGCTGCGTGCAATGTTACAAGTACCGTGCGAGCTGCAGGCAGGACACCGTACAGCAACGCACTGGCACAGGAAATTTTTTGTGGAAAAATGGCACCAAAATTATTTGGTAGACTAGTGCCAAAAATAAGAAAAAGCTTAGGATTGTAGCTCTGCGGAAAGCTGGGTGAACTAAGCTCTGAAGATGGTGCTGTATTCACTGTAAGGCTGCTCCTACCTATCTCCCTTCCTTACAGTCCTGTACAGCAATCCTCCGTCCTGGTAGTTCTGAAAAGAACTTTTGGGTTATGTGTGAGGAATCTTGACTCCTACACTCCATCCTGTTAGTTCTGAAAAGAACTTTTGGGTTATATGTGACTCTACACTGCCTAACTGTCCCTAGATCTGCTCCAAGTCTCCCTGCACTAGGTCAGCTCTTCTCAGGAATGTGCCCAAAATGGCGGGGGCAAGCCTTATATACTGCCTTGCCTGTCATAGATGACATAGGCATCACGATGGACAGCAGCCAATCATAGTCCTGACACAACCAAAAATGCTATGCCATTACTGACTATGATTGGCTATCTTCACAAGTTTTCTGACCTAACACGCAATGCTGACTAGTAACATAAAAGATTCTGGATTCGCGAGTCCCGAATAGAGAATACAGGACTCGGAATCGCAGACTCGCTAGGATTCGGACTCGTAGACTCGCTCAGACTCGCTGCTGTTTGGGGAGATTCAAGCTATATAGCGATGTGATAGAGCGAGTCTAGCGAGTCTAGCAAGTGAGAGAAAGTAAACTCTTACAAAACTAAGATTGCCATTTACTTGCATTGGACTCGTTACTGAGCGAGTATTCGCTAAAAGACTCGCCGATTACCGAGTCCAGCGAGTCCCTTAAGAATCGCCGAGTAACGAGTCCTAGCGAGTAGACTCGCTCATCCCTACTTGTCATATATTTCACTATCACCAGCCCTTGACATATTGCAATGATGCAATAATAACATTGCACTTCAATTTTCCTTCATTTCATCAGTGATGAGCACTGATGGCTCTCTTTCGTCTTTCTTTTAATGTTTTTGTATTATTTAATTAAAGAAAGAAACATGAAAGCATATGCAATTCACAATGACCAAAATCATAGTAGTAATCCATGAAATGCAGAACATTGCTCAGGGGCAGGGCAAAGGGAACAATAAACAGGCATTAAATAAGTACAACTAAAAAAGATCTAATACAAAGTTAGGACCAGAACTAATTACAGTCTACAATCATTATATTCTCACAACTATTGTAAAACGTTACCAGGACATCAACGTTGTAAGATAAGTAAAGTCAATTCACGAAATTGGTCCCATTAGATACAACTTAACATACAAAAAGGAAAAGATAGAAAAAGAAGATATGAAAGTAATAGAGACAATAGAGTATGCAGGAAGGATTGCGGGAAGGGGAGTGTGGGGGTATTGATGCTCCTTGGGGGGGGGAGTTAACAAACTTATCAAATCATACATAGTATGATAAAGTCACAAAGTCGCCAAGACAGGGTCCCCATAAAGCATCATCAATATATACTATCATCAGACAAGGGCCAACATCTTGTAAAACTCTGGGGTTGATCTATAACGCAACCACGCAGCCCAGGTCTTTTCAAATATTTGATAGGAACTATATGAGAGGGCTGCAATCTCTGCTGTCCTGTAAATCAAATCTATTTCCTGCAGGGCGTGGGCTCTCGTCGGGATCGAGATAGAATTCCAGTAAGATGGAATCAACATTCTGGCTACAGCCAGAATATTGCTTCAAAGCGAGATGCTAAATTATCATTTTTGCCATAATTGGAGATTGAGAAGAGAGGATTGTGGTGTCAGGTCAATCTTTCTATCCAGGACTTCCGAGATAACCTCGAATATCATTTCCCAGTAAGGACGAATCTTGGTACAGGTCCACCAAAGATGAAAATAAGTGCCCCTTTCTGAAGAATACCTCCAACACGTACCATTTGAGGAGGGATATCAACTTTGGAGTTGGACTTGAGTACAATACCAACAGGAGACTACTTTAAATGAGTTCTCCTGCAATTTCACACAAGGTGAAGGACCATGTGATCTACAGTAGGTCTGATTGCTCTTCCGTAAATAATACGTTTAAGTCTCTTTCCCATAGGCCTAGATATGCTCTTTTAATATGGGCATTTTCACCATTTAAATATTTGTATAGTTTTGACAATACCCTGGAGGGCAGATGATGAGATTTCTATCGGGAGCATTTGGAAAAGGTAAAGAAATTTAGGAAGAATCAAGCTTTTAATTAACTTTTTCCTCCCAATCCAGGACAGAAAAGGGTCCCTCCAAGACTGTATAGTCGTCATAGCCTTAGACAAGAGAGGCTGAACATTAAGAGTAAGAAGATCTCTAGCAGAACGCCCAATCTTAACGCCCAGATACGTGATATACCCGGGGGCCAAGTGAAAGGATTTTTGGTTTTAAATTAATAAATTTTTGCTTTAGATATATTAATGCTAAGGGCTTCGGATTTCGATGGATTAATTTGATAATGAGAGAAAAGGCCATATCTCTCTAAGACTCTCATGAGAGCAGGAATACCTTTGTCAGGCATAGATAAAATTACCATCAAGTCATCCGCAAATGCAGCAGACTTGTGATGAACTCTATGCGTTATTACTCCCTCAATTTCTGGCTCCAAATGAACACAACGCAGAAGAGGTTCCATTGTGAGAATGAAAAGGAGGGGTGACAGAGGACATCCCTGCCTCGTGCCATTTTATATAAAAAAAAAAAGAGTCTGAGAGATGATTATTAATCCGAAGCCTCGCTGAAGGGAGGTGGTACATTTTGAAAATAGTAACGCGATAGGAAGGTTGAAATGCCCCAAGAGAGTGCGCCGCAAAAATATCCAGTCCACCCTGTCAAAAGCCTTCTCCGCATCAGTGCCTAACAGGACCAGAGGCATTTTGTTTATTCTCGCATATTGCAACAAATGAAGAACTCTACTTGCATTGTCCCTCCCCTCCCTCCCCATCACAAAGCCCGTCTGCTCCAAGGAGACCAAATGAGGCACCACCTCCGCCAAACGTCTTGCCAGTAAGCTCGCGTAAATCTTTAAATCAACATTTAGCAAGGAGATAGGCCTGTAACTCCCACAGAGAGTTGGGTCCTTGCCTTCTTTATGAATGAGAGACATGTATGCCTTAAGTGATTGAAGAGAGAGGGAACCACTGCCCAAGACAGCATTGAACATTTTAAGCAAATGCGGTGTCCTAGAATCGATAAGAAAGAAAGTCTTATAATATAGACCAGTAAACCCATCCGGACCCAGCGATTTCCCCGCGGGGCTCTTTGACAGGATGGACTGGACTTCATTAAGATCAAATGGTTTAATTAAAAGTTTTTGTTGTTCAGCGGTCAGTCGTGGTAAGAAAAGCATGGAAAGGAAACAATCTATATCCACAAACCGCTTTGACTTCGCTATCTCTGATTCATGCGGTTTTAATTGGTAAAGACCTTTGTAAAAAGACAGGAAGGCTTGGTTAATTTGTTCGTAATTCTGAGTCACCTGGCCATCAGCAGATTTAAGACAATAAATAAGTGAACATGATTGGCGCCTTTTAAGTGTTATTGAAGTGTTGAATCGCATCCAGATGAGACGACTCAAGGGTTTCAACCCTGCGTGCCATTTGAGAAAGATCTTGTTTTATATCTGAAATGTCTTTTCCAATGGGCTCCAGGGTTTTCTTAATATCCTTTTAATAAAGGATCTGGTAACTTGCAGTGTTTTGGTTGGCTCCTCAGTATCCAAATCACTGTCTGGATCCGACTCAGTATGGTCATCCACCAATAGTTGCCGGGAAGGTTTAGATAACGTTTACATATCTAATTGCTTCCGAAAAAATGTATCAAGATCTGCTTGGGTGGCAGTACCACTGGGCTTTGCTACAGTTTTAGATGATTTGGTGGAGGGTTTAACCATCTTTTTTAGATTGTGACTGAAATCTTATATGGCCCAACTATTGTGCTAGTCCCTCATGGCTGGTTAAAAATATCACATAGTCCAGATATTTATTTACCAGTATGATACCGAACCCACACGTCTCAGCATACTACGAAAGCTTGAGCAATTGGTGGAGATCCAGAGCATATAATACGATCAGGGGTCACAGATATTCACCGGTCCATTCAGCGGTATCCTATATCAATTTTAGTGGGCAAATAATGACAGTTTCTTATGTATGATGGTCAGTTCAACTGCTTTGCTTCTTAATAGGTCACTTAAGTCAGTATCTCAATGTATGAGCACAACTAATTGATATAATATTGTAAAGGAGTTGCCTATGACGCTTTCAATAGAAATATTACCATTTTGGCTTAATATCTAAGACATTTTTCTTGTTAACAATAATTCTGAAAAGCCCAGTTTAGAAACCAGAGTGGATAACTCCCTTAATTACCACTCTACATACTTTAAAAAGAATATCTCTTTCTTCTATTAAAACAAGTATTATTTTGCACCATGGTAACAGCTGGGCATAACACCACCCTACCATCGACGGTGCTACTAATTGCGTTCACACAACCTGCACATCAAAAATAATGTTATGCTCTAATTACTGGCTTCTATACCCCTGAAATCTCACTGTAGATTAACCTGCACAAACAGGCGTGTAGACGGAGACAGAACAAAGAAAGCGTAGTAACCTTCAATTCAAAATTTATCTCAATTTGGAGCTAATTACTATCTTTTAGTAAAGTCACAGTATACATTCTCTTACTGATCATTGTCCATAAACACCTCCATCACCTCCTGTGTGTCTCTCTCTTCACCCCTTCATTGCCACAGTTGTATTCTTTACTTAAAGGGTTTGAACACTACTGTGATATTGGTGATCTACCCTTTCTCATTAATATTGGATTGCTAGTGTCCCAACACCTGGCACCCACCCATCAGCAGCTAACAATTACGAAAGTAATCAACTGTCAACAGTATATGGAGTGAAATTTCAGAAGGTCTCTACACTTTTTAGTGGCCACTCCTAGAGTTGTAATTTTGGAACAGCTGGAGTGCCAGAAGTTGGGGAAAACTGGTGTAGAGATTCCTGTCTAAAAGATCATCCATAAGAAGCTTCTTTATTCTAAGAAAACCTTTTTACTAAATAAGGAGACAAAAACAAGAAGAGAGGGGGCACTCCTAGATTATTACCCGGTGGTCAAGTGGAGGATACTACAGTTATAGCCGAACTAACCTTGGATGGTTTGCGTCCTGCATAACTGAGGTTTGAGCCTTGAGTGACACGCTCACCACACGAAGCGCTCACTTCCGGGTCTTGAAAGTCACAGGTTACATTAGTGTTCATTCAAGCGGTAACATCACCAGAGGTCCTCAAGCCCCAGATCCTGCTAGTCTATTGCCAGCGATTTCATGCAGCACTGACTGCTTACCCTTCACAGGGAAAGGCTGAATTAGATACTTAGACACAATGTAACTCAGGTCTGAGGAAGGTGGAGTTCACCGCCATAATGCGTAGTGATGAAATTACTCTGTGATGAATGACCATTAAAGAAGAGTTCATCTTAAAATCTTTCCCCCTTGACTTTGATTTTGAGCACCTGACATAAATGCTTCTGTAAGTTTCTAAATAAGGCTTTGTGTTACAACCCCAGTTCCAAAATAGTTGAGCCCTTGAGTTAAATGTGAAGAAAACAAGAATTCAGTGATCAGGACATCCCCACAGATCAGACGTTGATGGCCGATCTTAGTCTCTATTTTTATTTATTGATGGTCTGTCTAGTAGCCTCTGCATAAATGACCCAATTTGCTTGTTCAATGGTAGATCGACAGAATGCTTATATGGATCAATAATAAAGTCAATGAGCGTTCTCATGAAATTTATCTGCAGCAATATTCCTCCCAAGTATTGCAGTATGTAAACCTGCCCAGCAATCGAATGACAAAAAGCTTATCATTTGATGGCATTTGTAATGTGTCCTAGAAATGATCTTTGGTTGGCAGCACATTCTACTATAAAATCATGGAATATGATGCTGACAATTATGTATAGTTTAACACAAGGAGGAATAATCTGTAATATGACCCATTCCCATACATTGTTAAATGTAAGTGAGCTTGTAAATAACTTACTATATCATAAATCGGCACTGGTGGCTGGTTTATCGTCTATCTAAGGGTACCTTTATACACCGCAATATCTGCTGGGAATCCTGACGGCGATATGTCACCCTGAAACTATCACCATCAAATTGCCTCCCAGTTGCGGCATGTAATTGGGGAATTTGGCGGCGAAAAATCGCTTGTCGCCTGGTTCCTGACTTCGGAGCACTGCTCCAAAATCAGAGGTAATCATGAAGGCGAGATTCTCGGCTTTTGGCATGTGATAGGGCGATAGTGATGGAATCTGCGTCATCTATTGATTTCCCGTAGGCGTGCCACAGCGTGCTGGAGTCCGCGTACCATCTGCGATGATTGGTGGTGGCCTATGTGTTCCCATTGGCTGTCAGTTGACATGGCGCCATATTTGAGCGTGTATTTGTGCCAAACTCTGATAGACAATGGCTTCATGTATTAGCCAGCCTTCCAGAGCAGGCTGACCAATCGTAATGCTGTTGCGCTATCCAATGAGCGCGTATGGGGCGCGGTGTAAACAACTTTGGCACGCCTATCTCCTCGCCGCACTGAACATGTACGCCCACATTGCTTTGGGGATTGCGGCGTGTGAAGCTGCGAGGGAAGTCGACCGGATTGGTTCCGCTGTGGGTGAGGCGATTTCCGGGGCGACACATCGCCTTAGGTTGAGGGCGAAATTGCGGCGTGTAATGCCGCCATCAGCGATCTGAGGCGACCATGAAAAATGTGCATGCGCACGTTAGATCGCCTCATATCGCCAGCCGAGATTGCGGTGTGTAAAGTTACCCTTAAAGGACCCAAACCTGCAGGATCCCAAAATTTGGGCTGTGTTTTGTAATAATTTGTTTAATAAATCTTGCTGCCAATATTCAACTTTATGATCTGACTATACACCTAATCTATTAGATATAGTTTTATCCCTTCAAATAAAAAAAACAAGAAACAATATTTTACATTCAACACCTTCCTATGCTCCAGTGTTGGTGGATTAAAGTGTCATCATTATGTAATAAAATGTTACTCAGCTTTCTGAGCCCCAGTTCTCAGGAACAAATATCAGCACACACTAAGAAAAAAATATTTTTTGAGATAAAATTACAGTTCTCATCAATAAAATAAAAAATAAACTTTGCTGGTTTAATAAGGACACAGAGTCTTTCTCCCCAGAATAGAAATGTCCGTATGCTTTCAAATGTCATTAATGTAATGAAATATACACTTAGAATTTTATGCCTTGCTTATCATCAAAGATGGTATGTGCTAGATCCTCCCTGTCTCTGATTTAATACGTGGTTAGCAAAGTAGATGGTTACATTAACTTTATGCAGCACTAAAAAGGTGATGACAACATTAATTTGTTGAGAAGGAAGCTCCTGCTGTTATAAGATGTGATGTTCAGAGTGCCGGAGCATGTCTAAAATAGATTTAAGAGCCTGCATTAAGAGATCAGGACCTGCGATGGGGCAGCCAAGGATAGATGCATGACCCAAATCACCAAGTAATTATTTCACGTTCTATCACATCCAAATATAATTTTATATGCTTTATTGGAATTATGTATATGTACACATATATACATATCACTTCTGAAAAATAAATGGGAACTCTTAAACATCACAATGTAACTCCAAGTCAACCACACTTCCGTGAAATCAACCAGTCCAGTTATGAAGCAACACAGATTGTGAATCAATTTCTCCTGCTGTTGTGCAAATGGAGCAGACAACAGGTAGAAAAGGTCACTTTTGCATTTTGTCATTTCTCTTACCCTAGAGGTGGCATGAGGCAATATCTGCAACCTGCAGAAGTTGCTCAGGTAGTGCAGCTCATCCAGGATGGCACATCAATGTGAGCTGTGGTAAGAAGATAGAAATAGCGAAGAACATAAGGCCAAGGGACAGCACCACCAGCACAAAACCAAAAGGCTGGGTAATCACATACCATGAGATGATTCTTCTGGATGGACGCTATCCAGGGGAAACCATGGATGGTGCTCACTTGTAATCCCAGATGGAAGGGACAGTCCATGCAAACATTCAATGAAGAAGCACAGGTAGAAGCACAATCAGTGTGAAACAGCTGTAGTTCCTCCACTTCCGGGCACGCCCTCTCCCATGAACATCTTGATACTCTATGTTTGCTTTTAACAAGAGCTACAATTAAATTTATTTTACTTTCACCCAGACGAGTGCCACTATCTTCATTGAGTGGTAAGAAGGTTAACTGTATCTGTCAGCACAGTGTCTAGAGCATGGAGCAGATACCAGGAGACAGGCCAGTACACCAGGAGACATGGAGGGGGCTGTAGGAGGGCAACAACCCAGCAGCAGCAGCACTACCTCCACCTTTGTGCAAGGAGAAACAAGAAGAGTGGTGCCCAGAAGGAACACAGGGCCCACTGCTCCTGAATATGGTCTCACAATGGGTCTGAATATCTCTTCCTGGTACCTAAGGCAGTCAAGGTACATCTGGCTAGAACATGAAGGGTTGTGCAGTCCTCCATAGAAATGCCTCCCCACACCATTGCTGACCCACTGCCAAACCGGTCTTCGGTCATGCTAGAAGATGTTGCAGGCAGCAGAATGTTCTCCATAGTGTCTCCAGACTCTGTCACGTCTGTCACATCACATGTGTTCAGTGTGTACCTGCTGTCATCTGTGAAGAGCATAAGGCGCCATTGTCAAATTTGCCAATCTTGGTGTTCTCTGGAAAATGTCAATCACCCTGCACGGTGTTTGACAGTAAGCACAACATCCACGTGTGAATGTTAGGCCTTCATACCACCGTCCTGGAGTCTGTTTCTGACAGTTTGAGCAGACACATGGATATTACTGGGCTGCTGAAGGTCATTTTACAGGGCTCTGGAACTGCTTCTCCTGTTCCCCCTTGCACAAAGGAGGAGGTAGTAGTCCTGATGCTTGGTTATTGCCCTAATTCCACCTCCTTCATGTCTTGTGGTGTACTGGCCTATCTCCTGGTATTGGCTCCATGCTCTGGCCATTGTGCTGACACAGCTACTCTTCTTGTCCTAGCTCACATTGATGTGCCATCCTGGATGAGCTGCAAAACCTGAGTAACTTCTATGGGTTATGGACACCACCTCATGCTGCCTCTAGGTGTGGGAGCAATAGGATGAGAACAGAGAAATGGCCTGTGGTCACCCCCTGCTCCTTTATAGGGGGTGTCTTGCTAGATGCCAATTAATTCTACCTGTTGTCTGTTCCAGTTGTAGAACAGCAGGAGAAATTAATTTCCAATCGTTGTTGCGTCATAACTTTATAGATTGTTTTAACAGAAGTGTGACTAACTTTGAGTTACATTGTGATGTTTACGTGTTCCCTTTTTTTTTGAGCAGTGTGTATATGTGGCACCCCATGGGTTAATGTGCCACAATAACACCACATGGGTTCTCTCCCCCACTACACACTGACAAACACTAGCACCTCTGGGCCAAGAGGGGGAGCACAACCTGCTTCCTTATATACTCTTGCCCATGAGGGAGAGCTCAGTTCAGCTCGGAGCAGGGCTGTGAAGAGCACACAGAGAGCAGAGTTAGCTCAGTGCAGACCTAGTGAGGGTCAGAGGAACAGGAGAACTACAGACAGAGGAACACGTCTGGGAGCTGGAGTGATACCTTCACTTGCCCCAGAAGAACGCACAGAAACGGACACCGGATCCGATACTGTGTCTGGCACCCACAGCACAGTAAATCCCGGAACAGTGGGATCTCTAGATGCCCCTAGTACCAGAGCAAAGCAACACGGAGGGGTCAGCACAGCACAGAGGACTCAAGTTGCCTAGCCAAGTGGTACCAGCAGAATACAGAGAGAGAGACGTGAGGAATCCCAGCAGCTCAGCTAATAGCAGCAGCCAGGACACACACACAGTGCAGCATAAGGACGCTGACGACCCCGGACAGGGTGGGAAGAGAGATCAGCCCCATTACAGACTCCGTGGATTATAATCTGCAGTAACATCAGTAGTAAAGCTTTGGAAAACAGCAAAACTGTGAGTCTGTGTATTGATTGCGACCTTTGCTCCAGATTCAGCACAGAGAGCTTCCCCCTGCTCAAGCCTGTCAGCTCTGCAACCTCAGGAGAGAAGGAGAAGTGCACCAGTGTCTACCAAACGTGAGTGTGTGTCCTTTAACCCTGTCTCCACCATCTATAACCCCAATAGACTTTAACCCTTACTGCCCCGGCGGATACAGTTCTTCCCACTGGAACTACACCATCTCCGCTGCCATCACATCACCCCCGGAGGTTCTGCGGCAGCGGCGGCCCCATCACTGGCCGCACCAAGTGGGTGGCGTCACCCGTGACAAATCCCCTTGTAAATATTCCCCCATCTTATTTTGTGGGCCCAGGGACACAGTCCGGACCAAGCCACCCGTGACTTCCCCGGCACCGACCGGTCTGGTACCGAGTACCCCTGTCCCGTGGGGGCTCCACATATATATTATATGTTGGTGTAAAAAAGTGCTTGCACCTAAATGTTTGATATCACTAAACAAATGTTATATATTAGATAAAGACAACACAAGTAAGCACAAAATGCAGTTTATAATTTAAGGTCTTTATTATTAAGAGAAAAAGAAATGCTAACCTATAGGGCACTGTGTGAAAAAGGGATTGTGTCGAGCCCCAGGCTTTGGGGTACTCGGGTACCAGGCTCCAAGGGGTTAACGTTCCTGTGTCACGGGGAGTGGTGGCGGCGCCTGATCCCGTGTCCTGGTGGACTCCTTTGAAAAAGGGTATATTTACAGGGGATTATATTTACAAGTTGACGTGAAGCCACCTATAGTTTCTGGTGAGTAGTCACCGGCGCCACCACAGTCTGCCGGAGGTAGATGGTATCGCGGCTAGTTGGCAAAGTCCTCTATAGGTAGGGCTGGACCTCCGGGGCAGCGTTCCTGAGAAGGGAACAAGTTCATGCAAAAAGGAAACACAGGCAGAGGCAAAGTCACTTTACTGTTAGTTGTAGCAGTTGCAGTTACAGTTCACAGTTCAGCACTTTAGATGTTACAAGAACAGGTAGCTAATGGGAGGCTCCAAGTGGATCTCAGTTGGTGTGGTGGAACCCTTGGTGTGCCTTCATTGACTAACCCGTGTCTGTTCTTCCCTGCTTTCCAGTTTGGTGTGAAGCCTGGTTGATTTAGAATCCAGCCTGGCCTCCTGTCCTCTCTCACCTTCGCTGTTGTTGGGTAACCCTCTACTGGCTGGCCACTCGTTCCCTTGTCGGTGCCTGTTACCCTTCTTGTAGACTGCTCTGGTTGCCCGAGAGACTTGAAGACTCCACGGGAATCCGGATTCTCTACCGTGCATATAGCTCCAGTAGTCTGCAAGCTCCAGAGCCCGGTAAGCTGTCTGGGAGAACCTATCTCGCTGGCTCCTCTTTCCCAGACCGGCTGCTCTCCTGGAAAGCTCCTTCCACATTCTCCTTAAACCATCTCTTCTTCCATTTCTCCTCCTGGTCCCTCAGCTGAGCGACCTAGTGTGGCGCCCCACCAAGCAGGCGTCACAGAGGGGTACCTCACCCGTAAAAGAGGTGCAGATACTCCAGCTGCAGGTGGATCATAGGATGTTGGGTGGTACCCATTAACCAGCACCCCACACTAGGTCACACAGTGGGAGGTCACCCAGGAGGGAATAAAACCACCTCTAGGGGGACAAAGGAGGTCTGTCTGTCTTGTGCCTCAAGGTCAGAGAGCAGAATGGAAAGCTAGAAATAAGAGGGTCTCTTGGCTGAGGGACCAGGGGAGAGTGGGAGAAAGGAAAGATCCCAGGAGCAGACAGCTTGAAGGGAAGAGGAACTTGAGGAGGTTCAGCCCAGTCAGCTTACCGGGCACCGGAGCCCGCACCTGTGGGATACTTCAGGACCACAGAAAATCCGGAGACCCATGGAGTCTACACTTCTCCTGGGCACCTGAGCAACTGAAAGAGGGTACCAGGCACCGCTTGATGGTTCAGCGGTCAGCCAGCAGAAGGTTATCTGACGGGAGCAAAGGAGACAGGACGCAGGAGGTCCAGTTAGCTTTATGGAACCAGACTTCACCACCACTGGGAAGCAGGAATGTAACAGATGAGGGTAGAGTACAACGGCACACACCAAGGATCCACCATACCACCTAAGATCTGCCTGCAGCCACCCGTTCAGCTACCTGTCCTCACACCATCAGGAATACTGCACTGTAACTTTTGTATGCAACCAATACAATTGCCAATCACTATCTTCTTCTTGTAGGGGATGTGGTTCAGGGGTCTGGCCACTAATAGAGCCTCATGCTGACAGATGCCTCCATGCGTAGGTCTCTTCTGTCTGTATTGGAGTAGAGAATTTGCCATATTGTCAGTGAAGAGCCTTTCACTAGCAGATACTTGAGGGAATTTCACCCAAGAAAGCTGGCTTATATCACAAACCAGTCTATCTGACCCATTTCCTCTTAGGCTTGGGTCCTTGCCTCTACTTACCCATCCTCTGTACTTTCTCTTGTGTCTACCTTGCTGGACAATCAATCTTTTCTTATGACAATGTCTCTCAATCTGTTTCTCAGTCCACACTCTGGGATAACCATATCTCACTCTGTCTCTTCATTCCAGTTGCCTCGAGACACCCACTACATATGGACTTGATGACCTCTCAGACTGTACATCCATACTAGTCACTAGTAGGCCCTATCTGAAGTTCTAGAAGGAAATTGGTACTTACACTGGAGACTAACTCCTCACATTGTGGGCTAGTCCCAACACAACTGTTGTTGTCACGAATCGGGTTGGGGTACACTCACTTTATCAACACAAACCAATACACAGCAACAGTTTTGTCTATGAAATTTGTGCCTATGGTATATTAAGAGATACCATAAACCGCACAGTGCAAATTAAATATGAGCCTTTCTTTGGCTCTACAAGAACATAATGTACAGCATACAGTCTGTTTACCTCACACACGGGTACACCCGCACAGGTTCGGATTCACTTCTTTGGAAAGGTCCTAATGGAGCATTCTCAGACTCCATTCACTGACCTCTTGTCAGTCCATGGCTGCAGACCTGGTCTCTTCCCATGTGCTCTACAAGCCTGCTTTCTCTGCCTCCAGGACTTGAGCTGACATCACATCCTGTGACCAGTCAGAAGTCACATGATATCAGCCAGACCACACCACTGGAGGAGGTGTGTTAACTCATGCACACACATACTTGCATTAACGCTTTCTATTACTGCAAGACACAGTGAAACATTCACATTGCATCAGACTTCTGCTTGTGCAATGTTTACCAGCCATTCACACCATGGCTAGCCACCATCTCACACTAGGTAGAGCTTTCTTACAAACATCCCATGTATAACACTGATACCTTATATTATACCTACAAGATGGTATACATTATACATGTGGACACTTTCTATTCACCATGTGTAGTGCCCCGCTAAGAGCGCGCTACAAAAGGGTACTGCACCCCTGACTGAAGGTGCGGTATGCTTTGTTTTGGTAATGAGTAGAATAAGCCTGAAGCTCCAGTACCACGTGCAAACATCTAATGGAAGAGGACCAATTAGTTACCCGTCACCAGGGTAACTGGTTCTGGTGGGAGGAGAGGCTAGGTGATAAAGCAGTGGGGAAAGCAGCAAGGAGTTAGAGAGAGAGAGTGCAGTGCAGTGGAGTTAGTCAAGTCAAGAGGAGAGTGAAGTGAGAAGAGAAGCTGCAGAGAAGCAGAACAGCAGACGTGAAGCTAACAGGGAGGGCACCTTAACCTGGTGTCCCAGAAGAGAAAGGGGCCAAGAACAGAAAGGGTAACCGAATACCCTAGCCCAGTCCAAACCCGGAGTACCGGCTCCGAAGTGGTCCAGCCGGCTAAATCCCTGAACCACAAACCTGGAATGGTCAATGACTTCTTAGGAGCACCATCCACACACGGTCTCCACCAGGAATACTAAATTGGGTTGAGCTCCCCTCTTTTGGGCGGACGGGACGACTCATCATCCGACTGGCTGGTAGTAAGCAGGATCCGTGCAGGGAAGCAGAGCAAGGGACAGAGAGCGTGACAGAGAAGGAACACCAGTGGAGCTTCAGAGGGACACTGCTCATTGCCAGAACCACCCGGTCCACTACTCTGCAACAAGAACTGCATTACCCTGTATGCCTGCAGAATTCAAGAGTAAAGTACCCGTTCAGAATGAGCAGAGTGTCGGTGATTTCTTCTTTGAACTGTGATTTATCTGCCTTGCTCCACAGTGACTGTACTGCCATACTCCACCATCCATTCCTACTTCCAATACCCCGGGGCATCGCTCCTTCTGTAGGGAGCCACTTCATCTTGCTGCCGCCCATCACCCCGGAGGTTCCAGCAGAGCCGGTGCCATCAACGGAACCTACAGGTGGTGTCACAAACAATTTCTTTGTTATTTTTTCTTTTGTTTTTCCCCTTTTTCATTGACCACCAGGGCCACAGCCTCAGGCACCGCCACCCGTGACTTCCAGCCTGAGATCTGAGTTCCCTGGCCTGGGACAGAATTACTTCATGTTCCAGGATCAGTTCTACATACAGCGTAGGGGGATCGCGATGGGCTCTAACGTGGCGCCCCCGTACGCAAATATATTTATGGCTCATTTTGAGCATCAACACATTGATCCACATCCGTTTACAAACAGATATGTGAGATTGTGGAAGAGATTTATAGATGATATCTTTCTGATTTGGACGGGACCATTAGACGATTTCAATACATTTTTCGAAGATTTAAACATGGCGGTACCTGGTTTGAGTTTCACAAAACACATTGGGCCACATATGATTAATTTTTTGGACACAGTTGTCATGGTTGATACTGAGGGGAACATCTCTTCTGATCTGTTTGTAAAATCAACAGACAAAAACAGTCTCTTGCACTACACTAGTAGTCACCCCCGACACATGAAATCCTCATTACCACATTCTCAACACTTGCGAATACAAAGGATAGTGTCAGATCCAGAAAGATCTCATAAACGACACATGGAGATGACTAATAAGTTTATGGCTAGAGGATACCCAATGCACATATCTCGGTATCAACCAGACAGACCAAACAGACCTAAGGACAATAGACCCTTTGTGGCTTGCGTGAACACTTACCATCCATTTTTTACACGCTTTAAGGGCATCATTAAGAAACATTGGCCTCTACTGGGTCAGGCTTATCCCCAAATACCAGAATTTGCTAGACCACCCCTGTTTTGCCATCGTAGATCACAGAACCTTAGAGACACATTGGTGCGAGCCGATATAGGCTCTGCACGTACTAAACCACGACAAACATTTCTGTCAACTGCACGCCAAGGAAATTACCCATGTCTAAGCTGTAATCAGTGCTCTAACATGACGAAAGGTGATTCCTTTACCCACCCCAGAACCGGAAAAAGATTTAAGATCCACGATTTCTTCACCTGTGAATCAAGCTTCGTGGTATATCTGATTAAGTGCCCGTGCGGTCTCGGGTATGTTGGGGAAACCACCCAGCATATCCGAGACCGCATCAGTAAGCACAAATCCACTATTCGATGTGGAAACACATTACTCCCGATTCCGGATCATTTTGTGGCTACAGGCCACAGAGTATCACAGCTCCGGTTCCAAGTAATAGAGCATGTACCTTTGAATAGACGCGGGGGGAATCGCATTGCCAGACTAAAAGAAAGGGAAATGTTCTGGATTCATATCTCCAGACATTAGCACCATATGGACTAAATAAGGAATATGATTCTCAATATTGATCTGTCTTTAACTCATATTTGTCCTTACAGGTGTGGTTACAGAGGTCTGTCTTGCCTGGTTAAATGTATGATTCATATAAACATGTGTAAAACATGATATTTTTCCTGTCACCATACTATGCAAATAAGCTAGCACACTGGTTTTGTAGTTTTTGCTGTCCTGACTCTTCTGCACACTATATGAGAATGCTCCCTATGTCTCATTATCTGAATGTTTACAGTCATAATGATAATTCTATATTATAACAATGTTTAATATTTGTGGTAAAAGAACTGCTTTATTAACACAATAACATCTTGATTATGCATAAATATCGCCGAAATTAAGCACAAGAGTGTAATAAACTCTCCATTCTCTTTTCCACAGATGTATTAATCATGGCTGATCGATCTGCACTCCCCTCACTGTGTCTGCCTATCTAGATAATGCTGTTTGCACTGAGCATGCTCAGAATGCATTTCACAGGCACAACCTGCGTCTCAAAGACAGAAAGCAGGAAGCTGGCCATCACAAATAGCATATAAAGCGACGCTGCACGCCCACACAGCACCCACGCTGCTCACCCGGGATGGTAGGCCACCTTGCACTCTCTAGACCCATCTATAAGGTATGGCACATGATCACAATTAGTAAACTGGAGCCTTGTTTATACTGCAGCCTCCGGATCACACAGTGAGGTACCTGACAGCTCACAACAGATGGTCACAGCAGCTCTGGTAACCAAGTACATGATTTTTTTATATCTAACCTCCAACATCCTCTATTGTAGCCCCTGAAATAAGGACAGCAATCACTTAAGGGATACCCCGACTCCCAGGTTTGAGTGCTCTACATATTCATATATACTTTATTGCTATATCAAGTATTAATGATTTCTCTATCACAGGCCCACTCTGAACGGCACATAGGACTTAGAATCCTTATACTGAATGCACTGTTGAAATAGACAGCCCTGGTGTATAGAAAAAATACACCATATCTTTCTGTACGTACAGTCTCAAGATTTTCTGGTCATCATAATGGGAGACCCAGACAATGGGGTTTAGGGCTCTGCCCTCCGGAGGTCACACTAGGTACTACAAGTTTGTAGACACCGCCTCCTCCGCTTATAAACCCCCACCGTAGGAGACATCCTCAGTTTTAAACTTAGTGTGCTCGGAGGATCACGCTTTGCTTGCACTTCACTGCATTCTCACAGCTCACGTGATGGCGTATGAAGACAAGGTAAAATGGTCCCGCTCGGGACCCCCGACAGCCTCCCCGCTCACCCTCTGCGGAACACGCTGGTGGAGGTACCGGAGGGCTTTTAGCCTGGACACTTCAGTGTTCTCCCGGTACGCTGTCGCGCTCCTTCCTTTCCATCCCTCCATGGAGGCTCTGGTAAGGGGGAGCCTGGAGCCTTGCACAGCTCCGCTCCGTCCGAGGCCTCCCTAAATGGTGCTTACAGACCGGACGGAGCCAGCCCAGTCCGAGGCCTCCCTAAATGGTGCTTACACTCCGGACTGGTGCTGTACCCCCGTCCGAGGCCTCCCTAAAGGTGCTTACAGACCGGACCGGCACTGAGGCACCTGGTGTGTCTCCTGTGTGCCTGGGGGTAGTGTCTGTCACTGTGGTGTCATGACACTCAGACCGCGCGGTTACCCTCGGGTCCGCGGTTCTGGCGGTGACCCTGTGCTGGGGTCTCCCTGGCTGACCGCCCTGTGTGTCACAGGGGCTGAGGCTGTAGACTGCGAGTGTTTTTATGTGTACATGCAGTCTGAGAGTGTGTGTGGTGATATTCACACTCTTTTCCCGCGCTGCGGGCTCCGGCACCTCCATTGCTGAGGCAGTCTGGAGGAGGAGGAGGCAGCCCTTATGGTGACATCACCGCTGGGCGTGTTGTGTGTTCTTCCCGCGTGTTCCTGGCTCCGCCCACATCTTCACTGTCGGCGGCCATCTTCTCCCTCACTTCCCGGCTGGGATCTGGCTGCAGCGCGTGTCTGCACTTGCAAGGGAGACCGGAACTCGCGGAGGTCACACACACACACCGCTTCCTCCTACCGCTTTACTGCGGTCGGTAAGCCACCGGGATTCCCGGTTTGTTTGTGAACTTTGGCTTATATTCCCCTCACTGTGGAAATGTCCTCAGTTGGGAAGCATGCTGCTAAGGCGGCGGTGGTCTCCATTGCCTGTGTTACATGCAACGGGACACTGGTGGAGGGGTCCTGCAATAACTGCGGACGCCCAGAGGCCCGGTCTGCTACTACTGAGTCTGCAAATCCGGGATTATACCCTGAGGTTCAGGTGATCCCAGGGCCATGGGAAACGCAGAATAAGATCAATGAATCTCTGCTGTCCCAGATGTCCTCCATGTCGCAAACCCTGGAGGCACTGCATAGGAGACTGGAGAACCCAGCTACTCCTCCTAGTTACCCCGGGTGTCTCTTACTTCTGCTGTAAGACCCCCTAAGCGAGCCCGTGAGGCTTCTCCTGAGCTCCAGACTCTCTCTGAGGAGGAGCGTTCCTCTGATGGTGAGGAAGATGATGGGGGTTCTACTCTTGGGTCTATGTCTGAATCTCCAGATGGGGTGGAGGATCTGGTGTCCTCCATCAATGAGACATTGCGTCTTGTCACTCCTCCTGAGGAGGTGACTGTACACCCCAAGGAGATATACCAATGGCTGCGGCCAGAGGCTAGACCAAGTGGCTCCTTCATGGACCACACTAATTTCGGAAGGGTGATTAAAGCTCCCAGGTTGCATCCTGGGCGGCGTTATGTCCGTAAAACTAAGGACAATCGCTTTCCCTTCCCCCAGGAGGCGCTCCAGGAATGGTCGCAGTCTCCCAAGGTGGATGCTTCCATGACTAGGATTGCTGCGCGCTCCTTGTTTTCTGCCTCTGATAGCTCCTCGTTGAAGGATGCTACTGATAGACAGGTCGAGCAACTCGCCAAGTCTTCCTATGAGGCTGTGGGGTCTTCGTTTGCCCCTAATTTTGCCGCGGTCTGGACCCTACAAGCGATTACTATCTGTTTGGATGGTATCACTGATCTAGCTAGGTCCAGTCCAGAGGTCCTGGCTCTCACTGAGAGAGCAAGGGCCTATGCGGACTATGCCAGGACGGCATCTTTGGAAACTGCCACTCGCTCTGCTGTGGCCTCGGCCAATGCAATTGCGATCCGCAGGCTGTTGTGGCTGCGTCTTTGGGACTCAGATGCCACATCTAAGAAGATTTTACAAAATCTTCCGTTCGCTGGTGACAGGCTTTTTGGCACCGAACTGGACAAATTGATAAAGGATTCTGCTGAGTCTAAGATCCCGCAGAATAAGCCTAAGCCACGGTACACCGTGAAAAGGAACCCTAAGCAGTGGTCCTTTCGCTCCGGTTCACAGTCATCAACGGCATCCACTCGCTCAGACCGAGGGGGCAAGCCTGCTACTCAGTGGCGTTCCAAGAGTCGTCAGAAGAAGCCGGCGGGGGCAGCGGCTGCCACCCCCAAGCCCGCTTCGACATGACTCGCTCTCTCATCCTGCCTCCCCACAGGTGGGGGGCCGCCTGTCCCACTTTCAGGACAAGTGGCTTCTTCACATTCAAGATCAGTGGGTTCGAGACGTAGTCTCAAGAGGTTACAGGATAGAGCTGACGTCACAACCAATACACCGATTCCATCGGTCGGTTCCATCCCCAGAAAAGGCTCAGGCTTTTCACCTGGTGTTGGAGGGACTCCGCAGAGACGGAGTGGTGGTCCCTGTGCCCACGGAAGAGAGGTTCAGGGGTTTTTACTCCAACCTCTTTATTGTCCCAAAGAAGGACGGCTCTTTTCGCCCGGTGTTGGACCTCAAGTTGTTCAACCGTCACGTGTTGGTTCGGAAGTTCCGCATGGAATCCCTGCGCTCAGTGATCGCGGCTGTGTCACAGGGAGACTTCCTAGCGTCCATCGATATCAGGGACGCTTACCTTCACGTCCCCATTGCACCAGCTCATCAGCGCTGGTTGAGATTCGCAGTGGGGGAAGAGCACTTCCAATTTGTGGCACTGCCATTCGGGCTAGCCTCAGCACCACGGGTGTTCACAAAGGTGATGGCCTCCATGATGGCTCTCCTGCATGCGCAGGGACACGCCGTCATACCCTATTTGGACGACCTGTTGGTCAGGGCGCCATCGGAAGACCTTTGTCGGGTGAGCCTGGAGGTGACCATGAAGTCCCTGGAACGGTTCGGGTGGCTTATCAACATTCAAAAGTCGACCCTGGTTCCGACCCAGTCATTGACATATCTGGGCATGGACTTCCACACGGACTCGGCCCTGGTGTCCCTACCTCAAGCCAAGCAGCTTGCGATCCAATCAGGAGTGCAGAATGTCCTCCTGTCTCCACAGTCATCCCTACGGGTATTGATGAGACTGGTGGGTCGCATGGTAGCGGCGATAGAGGCGGTGCCGTTCGCACAGTTTCGCCTCCGTCCTCTCCAGCTGGAGATTCTTCGCAGATGGGACAAGAGGACGATCTCTCTGAATCGGCTGGTGACACTGTCACAACCAACCAGGGACTCTCTACAGTGGTGGCTACAGCCACATCACCTGTCACGGGGCCGGTCCTTCCTAAAACCGTCATGGTTAGTGGTGACCACCGACGCCAGTCTGAAGGGCTGGGGGGCGGTGTTCTTGCACCACAGGGCTCAAGGCCTCTGGACTCAGTCGGAGTCGGCGTTGCAGATCAACGTGCTGGAGATCAAGGCGGTCTATCTGGCGCTACTGGCGTTTCAGAAATTCCTGTCAGGACAGCCCATTCGGGTACAGTCCGACAATGCGACGGCCGTCGCCTATATAAATCATCAGGGAGGGACCAGAAGTGCTCAGGCCCTCGCCGAAGTCCACCGCATTCTACTCTGGGTGGAGGAAAACGGCTGCCTGATCTCCGCAGTTCACATCCCAGGGGTCGAGAACTGGGAGGCCGACTATCTGAGCCGACAGGGGATGGACGCCGGAGAGTGGTCCCTTCATCCAGACGTCTTCCGGGACATCTGCGGCAGGTGGGGCACTCCGGACGTGGATCTGATGGCCTCACGGCTGAATCATCAGGTGCCCCAATACATGGCGAGATCTTGGGATCCCCAGTCTCTGGGGGCGGACGCCCTGATCCTGAGCTGGTCCAGCTTTCAGCTGCCATATGTGTTTCCGCCTCTGGCTCTGATTCCCAGGGTCCTGTGGAAGATCAGGACAGAATGCAGAGTGGCCATTCTAGTGGCTCCAGATTGGCCCAGGAGGTCTTGGTACCCGGACCTGTGGCAACTGTCAGGCGGACGCAGGTGGGCTCTTCCAGAACGCGCAGATCTACTCGCGCAAGGCCCATTCTTCCACCTCAATTCCAGGGCCCTCAGATTGACTGCATGGCTCTTGAGGCCTGGCTGCTGACATCCAGAGGTTTCTCTCCTACAGTGGTTGCCACTATGAATCGGGCAAGGAAACCTGTTTCCAGGAAGATATACCACAGAACGTGGAAAATCTTTTTTACCTGGTGTGCCTCTGGTGGCCGCTCTCCGTGGCCTTTGTCTATCCCGACATTGTTGGCCTTCCTACAGTCGGGGTTGGAGTTGGGATTATCCCTTGGCTCTCTGAAAGGTCAAGTATCAGCACTTTCAGTGTTGTTTGACAGGCGCTTGGCGCTCCTCCCGAAGGTACGTCAATTTCTGCAGGGGGTGTCTCGGGTGGTCCCGCCCTATAGACGACCTCTGGACCCTTGGGACCTAAACATGGTCCTGGCGGCACTGCAGAAACCGCCGTTTGAGCCGCTGAGAGATGTCTCTCTCTCTCGTCTGTCCCAGAAGGTGGTCTTTCTGGTGGCGATTACGTCTCTGAGACGGGTCTCAGAATTGGCTGCACTTTCGTGCAAGTCTCCCTTTCTGGTGGTTCACCAAGACAAGGTGGTGTTGCGCCCACGGCCTGAATTTCTGCCGAAGGTGGTTTCAACGTTTCACCTAAACCAGGAGATTGTTCTTCCATCATTTTGCCCCGCTCCCGTTCATCAGGTTGAGCGCGACCTCCATACTCTGGATCTCGTGAGAGCTGTACGCATTTATGTGTCCAGGACCGCCTCCTTTCGGAGTTCGGATTCCTTATTTGTCCTCACGATGGGTCGCTGTAAGGGGGCCGCGGCTTCGAAGTCGACCTTGGCCAGATGGATCAAGGCTCCCATTCAGGAGGCTTACCGGTCTTCTGGTTTGCCTCTCCCGGTGGGTTTGAAGGCACACTCTACTAGAGCTGTAGGTGCCTCCTGGGCCTTGCGACATAGAGCGTCTGCTCTACAGGTGTGTCAGGCGGCCACTTGGTCCAGCCTGCACACTTTCTCTAAGCACTATATGGTGCATGCCCATGCCTCTGCGGATGCGAGTTTGGGCAGGCGGGTTCTCCAGGCGGCGGTTGCCCACCTTTAAAGGGAACCATGTATTATCCGTCTTGTTGAGGAACTCTTCCCGCCCTGGGGTATTGCTTTAGGACATCCCCATTGTCTGGGTCTCCCATTATGATGACCAGAAAAAAGAGAATTTTGTTTACGTACCGTAAATTCTTTTTTCTTTAATCATCAATGGGAGACCCAGCACCCACCCATTTGTTCCGTTGCATGTTTTGCATTTGATCTGTTCTCTGTTGAGACAGTGTTTTCCGGGTTGTTTCACCGTCTGTGCACGGCATTCTTCCCGATGTTTCGGGTGTGGTTTATTTTCTCCTCGCAGCTTATGGACTAAACTGAGGATGTCTCCTACGGTGGGGGTTTATAAGCGGAGGAGGCGGTGTCTACAAACTTGTAGTACCTAGTGTGACCTCCGGAGGGCAGAGCCCTAAACCCCATTGTCTGGGTCTCCCATTGATGATTAAAGAAAAAAGAATTTACGGTACGTAAACAAAATTCTCTTTATTGAGTCTTATTAGGTATGATTTTTGGATAAAATTACCAGGTCATGTCAATCCTTGTATATCCACTTTCTCATAATGCCTATATCATACTATACCGCAGGTCCGGTTACCCAGTGAGCTCAATATACGTGTTACCCACACAACATAGGAGGATAACGTCACATTGTGACTATTCAATCACCTGTATGTATGCATGGTAATTAATTCACTCTCACAGAATACTATGCATGTTTTCATTTATGATCTTTAATAAAGATGTATCCCATCTCTTTAGAACCGCGATCACTGTAGCGGAAAGCGAACATTCCAAAACAATGCATGCTATTTTTGATTTTCCCTAGGTAAAGTCCCTAGTTGTGTGTATACATTGTTTGATTTTCAATATGTGTCACTTATGATAAAGCTCCATGTGGAACTATGTTTAGATTAATAAGACAGAACAGTCTTATCTGAATTTTATGATGAATGATCATGTAAACCTTTGTTTATTGTATATATTTTGATTTTTTTCTGTATCAGTCGCATTGAAAAAGGCCTCGGCCGAAACGTTTGTTTTTGGACTGATAAAAATAAAAAGACATTTGCTTGCATCATAACGGTTTCAACCACTCAATTTTTCTCGTGTGCCGAAGTTATCTTATATATATTGCATTTTTTTCTTCTGAGCACCGAATGAGTCAGTGAGCCAGGATATACTGGACAACCCTGGCCTGGGTGAGTCACATGGATATCACAACACATGGTTTTACCTCATGGTTCACACTATTCATTATGTATAAGGATGCATGACAGAATTCACATTACAATACCATGATGCGATGGAACGTGACTGCTAGTACATTTTCTTACATTTGTGTGAATTTCCTCCAGATATTCAGTTTCCTCGTACACTCCAGACACAAACTGGTAGGGAATTTAAATTGTGAGCCTCAATGGGGATCGTGATGGTGGTGTCTGTAAAGTGTTATGGAATATGATAGCGCTATACAAAATAAATAAGGGTGAGAAAACAGCGCCAGACCAAAATGCTGAGTGAGGCCAACTGTTACTTGGACCATGCATAAAAGCCCCTCACCTATTATTCCCTACACACAGTTACTGGCACCAGCCTCATACAGAATGGTGGTGTCCAAAACAACTTAAAATAATGCTACTGTGGCGCCCCGCAATGAGTGCGTCCCAGGAGGGTAATGCACCCCTGACTGAAGGTGCAGTATTCTCCGTCTCAGTGATGAACAAGTTAATCCCAAGACTCCATACACCACATGCAACATCTAGAGGTAGAGGACCAATGAGATACCCGTTCACCGGGCAACCGGTCCTGGTGGGAGGAGTGTGAGATGTACAGTGTGGGGAAAGGGCAGAAAGAGAGTTAGTAAGTGGGAGAGACAAGTACAAGGAAGAGGTCGTAACAAGACAGCTAACAGAGAGGGCACCTAGAAGCGGTGGCCCAGAAGTGAAGGGGGCCAAGTAAACCAGTAACCAAGTATACCAGTAACGGGTAAAAAGTCACCCGAGCCCAGTCCACCCGGAGTACCGGCTCCGCGGCAGTGCAGACGTCCACCGCTGCACTACAGAACCGGCGTGATAGAGTGCTTCCTAGGAGCGAATCACAACAACCACCATCACTGCAGCCTTGCCAGGAGGGGTACCCACCATTGGGGTTCAGGGGACCCATCGGGAGTCGATAGGCCACGGCTCGGGTTCTCAACAGAGGTTCCCCAGTATCCTGACCTGGTGCATGAAGGCAGCGAAGAGTAAACAGGGACAGTGAGTTTAAGAAAGACACTGTGGAGCCTTGGAGAGACACTGTTCATCACAGGGACCACCCGGTCCGTTCCTGAAGGTCTGGAAACCGTTATACCGTGTACCTGTTGACCTTGAAAGAACAAAGTAAAGACTCATGCAGAGGAGCACTGTGTCCAAGCATTCTTTCTGAACTGTTGCTAACTTATTCACCTACCAAATCAACTGAGCTGCCGTATTCCACCAGTGCAGCTCCTGACCCCGGGGATTATTGCTCGTCCTGTGGGGAGCGGTTCCATCTAGCTGCAGCTCATCCCACGGAGGTCCAAGGTACTGTAGGCATTTACATTAGGTCTATGGGCAGCGCACCGCCATAGACCTAATGTAAATGCCTGCAGGACCCTGGACAGCGTCAGATACTATACGTACATTACGTACAGTATCTGCTCTACTGTCAGGGGAGCCGCGGCTTCATTCATAAATTAGTACAAAGCCGACAATAGCCGGCTTACTGTAAATGGCTTATTAACCCCTAACATGCTGAGAGGAGTGGACAGCATGTCTCTAGGGAAGGTGGGCACCCCTAGAGACATGTTGCCCACAGCTGATATTAATAATTAATGTTTTTATACACATTTAACACTTTGCTTATCCGCAGGGATGAGCAAAGTATACGGTAACCGCATTGCTCAGGATTACACATCCTGAGCAATCCGGTTACCGCTTTGCGGTTGCCAGAAACGCTCCGAAAACTGCATTATT
The DNA here is from genome assembly GCA_033576535.1 of Allobates femoralis. NCBI lineage: Eukaryota > Metazoa > Chordata > Amphibia > Anura > Aromobatidae > Allobates > Allobates femoralis. Next base: position 389,930,678 of record JARQOC010000006.1, on the reverse strand, counting down.
TTTAGCGCAGGCGGCAGATCAGGAGCAATCCGGTTACCATAAAGGGAGCGTTTCCCATGGGGAGCGTTTCCTGATCTGGTTTTGAGCTTTTTAAAAGCTCAAAACCAGATTAGGATTTAAAAATCCTGCTGCATGTATGACCCTAGCCTAAGATGTGTATATACTACAGTGGATACGGAAAGTATTCAGACCCCTTTAAATTTTTCACTCTTTGTTTCATTGCAGCCATTTGGTAAATTCAAAAAAGTTCATTTTTTTCTCATTAATGTGCACCCCATCTTGACTGAAAAAAAACCCAGAAATGTAGATATTTGTGCAAATTTATTAAAAAAGAAAACTGAAAGATCACATGGTCATAAGTATTCAGACCCTTTGCTCAGTATTGAGTATTGAGTATTTGCACCTTTTCAGCTAGTACAGCCATGAGTCTTCTTGGGAATGATGCAACAAGTTTTTCACACCTGGATTTGGGGATCCTCTGCCATTCTAATGTTGGTGGAGAACCATTTTCAGGTCTCTCCAGAGAAGCTCAGTTGGGTTTAGGTCAGGGCTCTGGCTGGGCCAGTCAAGAATGGTCATAGTTGTTCTGAAGCCACTTCTTTGTTATTTTAGCTGTGTGCTTAGGGTCATTGTCTTGTTGGAAGGTGAACCTTCGACCAAGTCTGAGGTCCAAAGCACTCTAGAAGAGGTTTTAATCCAGAATATCTCTGTACTTGGCCACATTCATGTTTGCTGCAATTACAACCAGTTGTCCTGTTCCTGCAGCTGAAAAACACCCCCATAGCATGATGCTGCTACAACCATGTTTCACTGTTGGGATTGTATTGGTTTTCTCCACACATACCGCTTAGAATTATCACCAAAAAGTTCTATCTTCCTTTCACAGACCAAAGAATCTTTTTTCTCATAGTCTGGGAGTTCTTCCTGTGTTTTTTTTGCAAATTCTATGCAGGCTTTCATATGTCTTGCACTGAGGGCCACATCGGGCCACTCTGCCATAAAGGCCCAACTGGTGGAGGGCTGCAGTGATAGTTGACATTGTGGAACTTTCTCCCATTTCCATACTGCATTTCTGGAGCTCAGCCACAGTGATATTGGGGTTATTCTTTACCTCTCTCACCAAGGTTCTTCTCCCATGATCACTCAGTTTGGCTGTATGGCCAGGTGTAGGAAGACTTCTGGTGGTCCCAATAGTCTTCCATTCAAAGATTATGGAGGCCACTGTACTCTTAGAAACCTTAAGTACTGCAGAAATTCTTTTATGACCTTGGCCAGATCTGTATCTTGTCACAATTCTGTCTCTGCGCTCTTTGGGCATTTGCTTTGACCTCATGATTCTCATTTGGTCTGACATGCACTGTGAGCTGTGAGACCTTATATAGACAGGTGTGTCCTTTCCAAATAAAGTCCTATCAGTTTAATTTAAAACAGCTGGACACCAATAAAGGAGTAGAACCATCTCAAGGAGGATCACAAGGAAATGGACAGCATGTGACTTAAATAGTTTCTGAGTAAAGGGTCTGAATACTTATGACCATGTGATATTTCTGTAGAGCCCCAGGCTTTGGGGTACTCGGGTATCAGGCTCCACGTAAGCGTTGCTGTGTCACGGGGAGTGGTGGCCGCACCTGATCCCGTGTCCTGGGGGACTTCTTTTGAAAAAGGGTATATTTACAGGGGATTATATTTACAAGTTGTCGTGACGCCACCTGTAGTTTCTGGTGAGAATCTACCAGCGCCGCCACAGTTCGCCGGAGGTACATGGTATCACGCCTAGTTGACAAAGTCCTCTACAGGTAGGGCTGGACCTCCGGGGCAGCATTCCTGAATGGGGAACAAGTTCATGGAAGGAAATACAGGCAGAGGCAAAGTCACTTTTCCTCCAGGTACTTTTCCTGTTAATTTGCATCAGCATCATACAAAGTTCACAGTTCAGCACTGATGTTACAAAAAACAGGTAGCTTGACGGGTGGCTGCTAGTGGATCCCAGGTGGTATGGTGGTACCCTTGGTGCGCCTTCCTTAACTAACCCGTGTCTGTTCTTCCCTGCTTTCCAGTTTGGTGTGAAGCCTGGTGACTTAAAATCCAGCCTGGCCTCCTGTCCTATCTCACCTTCGCTGCCGTTGGGTAACCCTCTACTGGCTGGCCACTCGTTCCTTTGTCAGTGCCTGGTACCCTTCTTATGGGCTGCTCTGGTGCCCGGGAGACTTGAAGACTCCGCGGGAAATCCGGATTCTCTTACTAGGCTTGAAGCTTTCAGCAGACTTTGGGCTCCGGTGCCCGGTAAGCTGTCTGGGAGAACCTATCAATGGCCCCTCTTTCCTAGATCGGCTGCTCTCCTGGAAAGCTCTTTCTCGTCTCCTTAAACCCTCTCTCCTTCTTCCATCTGTCCTCCTGGTCCCTCAGCCGAGCGACTTAACAGCAAAGCCCAAAAACCTCAAAAGACAAATACCTCCTTGAACCCCTTAGAAGTTAATTTTATTCCCCTCGGGTAACCTCCCACCATGTAAACTAATATGGGAGTGCTGGAAACGTGTCCCACCCACCATCCTAGGGTCCACCTGCAGCTGGAGCATCTGCACCTCTTTTACGGGTGCAGCACCCCTCTGTGACGCTGCTTTGGAGGGGCGCCACATTTCAGTTTTTCTTTTTTAATAAATTTGCAAAAGTTTCTACATTTCTGTTTTTTTTCAGTCAAGATGGCGTGTAGAGTGTACATTAATGAGAAATAAAGTGAACTTTTTTGAATTTACCAGATGGCTGCAATGAAACAAAGAGTAAAAAATTTAAAGGGGTCTGAATATTTTACCGTACCCACTGTATGTAAGATATTGTGTCATGTGTAGAAAGTGTGGTCAATGATACAGGGAGTCAGGGCCGGCTCCAGGTTTTTGTGGGCCCCGGGCAAAACAGTATCAGTGGGCCCCTTTAGCACAAACCATGATACATTAATATAATATAGAAGCTGCAGGCTGTGTATATATAATATAGAGGCTCGTGGGTGGGCTCTATATATAATATAGAGGCTGTTCAGGGCTGTATATATAATATGGAGACTGCCGGGCTGTATTTATAATATAGAGACTGCGGGTTGTATATATGATTTGGAGGCTGTGCTGGCCTGTATATAGTATTTTTAGGCTGTGCCAGGCTGTATATATTATTTGGAAGCTGTGGCAGCCCAGCAGCAGCCTCCAAATAATATATACAGCCCAGCACAGCCTCCATATTATATATACAGCACTGCCTCCAAATAATATATATATAGCCCATCGCAGCCTCCATATTATATATACAGCACAGCAGCGGCCTCCATATACCCCAGCACAGTCTCCATATACCCCAGCACAGTCTCCATATACATCAACAAAGCCTCCATATATCTCTGCAGCAGCCTCCATATACCCCAGCAGCAGCCTCCATATGCCGCAATATACAGTCAGCACAGCCTCCATATACACCCAGGACAGCCTCTATATACCCCAACACAGCCTTTATATACCCAAGCCTCTATATACCCCAGCCTCTGTATACCCCAGCACAGCGCCTCTGTGTACCCCAGCACAGCGCCTCTGTATACCCCAGCACAGCGCCTCTGTATACCCCAGCACACAGCCTCTGTATACCCCAGCACACAGCCTCTGTATTCCCCAGCACACAGCCTCTGTTATACCCCAGCACACAGCCTCTGTTATACCCCAGCACACAGCCTCTGTTATACCCCAGCACACAGCCTCTGTTATACCCCAGCACACAGCCTCTGTTATACCCCAGCACACAGCCTCTGTTATACCCCAGCACACAGCCTCTGTTATACCCCAGCACACAGCCTCTGTTATACCCCAGCACACAGCCTCTGTTATACCCCAGCACACAGCCTCTGTTATACCCCAGCAACACAGCCTCTGTATACCCCAGCAACACAGCCTCTGTATACCCCAGCAACACAGCCTCTGTATACCCAGCACACAGCCTCTGTATACCCCAGCACACAGCCTCTGTATACCCCAGCAGCACAGCCTCTTAATACCCCAGCACACAGCCTCCATGGTACATATAATCCCCATCCTGCTGCACATTGTAAAAAAAAAAAAACCTGATCATACTCACCTTCCATCCGCTCCCTGGGGCTGTGTCCTCCTCAGATTCTTCCCCACCACATCCTTATAACAGAAGGCTCCCGGGACTGTGTGGAGCTTCCTCCTTCCTGCTGGCTGCAGCAGTATGATGAGGGCACAGTGATGACTCATTATGCTGTAGTCAGAGGAGGAAGCTCCACTGCTCCCCGGAGCCAGCACATGGCTAATCTGCATCACATGCAAATTAGCCATGTGCACTGTTATCTCTACTGAGCACTCAGCTGCTTGCTGAGGCTGGTTGTTCTCATGGTTGTCTGTACCTAATGGGCCCCTGGCTGTCAGGGCTGCCTGTCCCTGATGGCCAGTGGGCCCCCCCAGCAGTTCAGGGCCCCGGCACTTGCCCAGGTATGCCGGGTGCTGACGCCGGCCCTGCAGGGAGTTAATGATAACTGTGACATGGAGTCATGAGATCACGTACCATGGTGGGACCGGAGGGTTTCATACACAGCTGTAAGCTACAAACTATTATGTTTTTCAATTTCAGTGTTTTTTTTTTCCTTTCTCAATTGAAGTCAGCTTTAAATTCTATCATTCTCTGGTAAACACATTATAGTAGATTTAAGAGGAGGATTTTTCTTTTAGTCAAACAAATTTCCCTCAAACAGTAAGTGCCGTCTACATAAATTACCAGGAAACATCTTGTTTGCATACAACGCGCAACTTGCTTGAGTTCCTTTTTTTTGCCTTTGACAGTCCTGATGAATAATGCTATGTCGGAGAGCTTCATTTCCAAAAGTAGCTTACAATTACATCTCGTACATGTATAACAGGCTTTCTTCATGCCTCTAAATGGAAGTGTTGCATGGGTGACAGATTTTCAGTGCTGATTTTATTATACCATAATCAAGTTATGGCATCTGGTCACAGCAATTTCCTCCATGATATACCATACATATCCTATTTATTTTGAGATCAGATTGTCTAATAGCTTTGGACATGTATTTTACTGAAGACAGGTAACATATGCTTTGGAGTAATCTTTTTGGGGGGTTTATGAAATGTTTTATTTGCTTTCTGTTGGAGCTTTGTATGGTAAGTTGTGTAGAAATACAATATTTGTTGGGGCTGAATGTTGGTTAAGTAGATGTATGTACTTGTTACATGTGTAGGGGGTGACTACGTCACCTAAAGTAAAGTGTGAACGTTAATATGTATAGTACTGTCTATCTACATTGTGAGGTAGCAACCGGGGAACCCGCTTGCAGAACGACAAGAACACGTGTTTTTAAGTTAACCAATGTCTACCCGTTTATTTTCACATATTAATCACATAACCCGGGTAGCATGTTTCACACATATCACATTGATTAACAACACTTTACATAAACACCATACATTTACATTTAACATCACAACACTTATATTGCACATAACGATTTATAGTAACCCGGGACCTGTAACCACGACTCTCTGTCCCCATTGGAGCTCTACTAACAGCTCCCGTGGTGGCTACGGCCTCCGGCCTACTTACACATCTTACAGTACCTTTATAATAAATACATTTGATATACTTCGATGATGACCCTTCCGGGTTCATAACAGGGATTGGCAAACCCTAGTAACCCGTGGCTGCGGCCTCCGGCCTAACCACGCGTTACCCAGTACGGGAGCCCTTCTAACCCCTGCTTCTGACCTTCGTTACATACGCCTCAACGGGCCCTGTGGGTCCCAATGGCGGTACCTGCCGCCTGGCTTTAGTCCCCCCGGCATGATGACTCAACACTCACCCTTAGTCAGGAATCCTGCCTGACCGGGTCCTTACATACCGTATGTGATCCATCATTCAAACGTCCATGGATCACACACCTGCTCACAGCCCACATCCATGGACTGTGGCCCCTCCATGGCCCATTACAGGGATTGGCAAACCATAGGAGACGGGAACCTCTACATCCGTTACCTACTGGAGCCCTCTTACCCCTGTCTCTGGCACCACAGGCACACTCACCCCATTAGAGGTCGTGGTTGAGGGACGGGTACCCTCTGCAAGCAGCAGGGCAAGCCTCCCTCTCGTCCCAAGGACGGAACGCCTCCAACATCATCCATACCAGCTGGGTCACTGTCTCTCCACATTATTATACATGGGTCTTACATAGGTCATCATCTCTCATTCAGGGCCATTACTTACGCCCTCATACACATAGTTCATCGGGTCCCTTAACTGAGTACTCTGACTCGGACCCAAAGGCGGTCTATGCCCGCCTGGCACACTACATACAATTGCCTCCACGGGCTACATACATTCCGGTTCATCAGGACCTTTCACGGACTCCACTGAGTCGGTCCCAAGGGCGGTCTATACTCGCCTAACATGATTTACGCACACCAGGTGCACAGTTCACACTATCGCTCGGGAACTGCTTTCTTACCGGGCACGGATCCGGGTCTCGCTACCTGGGTCACAGGTTCCACCAGGCATCCCCACAGGCTCCTTTCCCGGGCGTGTTTCACCTCACGCCCGGTCTAGCGTCCACGGGTCAACCATGGCTTCCTCCTCTAGGTGCGGACACGACCACGGACCTCGGCACCGGCATGGAGCTAGCATGCTCCCATCATGTCATGCACACAGAGCCTTGGACTGCTCTGCACTCAGGCTGGTCTCAGCTTCCATCTGACTCAATCTCAGCTTCCAGAATGAAACTCAGCCTCCAGAATGAATGAATCTCACAATCACTCAGGTGGCCGGCTCTTATCGTGCCAGCCACTCCCACATGGACACACCCCCTCAGCTGCTCGTAATCAGCCTGTCACACAGCTCAGGTTAACTCCCTGTGTTCCGGGTTGTCAGCACTCACTCATTACATCCTATTCCTCATGGACTCCTCGATCTCATCTCACTCTCACTGCCGCTCATTAGGCTCTGGAAACCCTGTGTCTCAAGGTTGGTTCACACAGTATTATCATCACAGGAAAAACCGGCCAGTGTGCACAGGATCATCCTCTGATCCTACATGTGATGTACCCCGGCCATGAAGATCATGCCGGCGGTGCCTCACAACATGAAGTGTATCTGTACAATGATGTTTGCTAATGTAAAGAAGGGGCCTGAGAGCTGAATAGTTGGCAGGCACACATGACATGGATTGGGCCAGGAAGGAAGGCATCATTTAAATGGGACAATAGGGTAGAGGGATAGGGGGTGGGAGGAAAAATGGGGAGGGATGAGGGAGGCATATAAAAGGTGAATGTGGGAAAAAGGGGAACATTACAGGAATTTCTAAACTCAGAGTGCTTACCATGATGGAGGCGTTGTGGGGAAAATGTAAGGTAGCTGCAGGGTCTCATGGAAAGGCCTGGGTGGTGCATCAGGTGGCCGGCCTGCTGGATGGGGTGGGGATGGAGCCCAGTGTGGACGGGCCTACCGGCCACCAACAGAGAGCGCGACCTCCAGAGAGGCTCAGCCTCGACACCACTCCTTGGTCCAAGTGCAGGCTCCGGAGCCCTTCTGGGGATGTTCGGGACTCTAGGCTTCAGTGCAACACATCCGAGAGGAATCTGGACAGCCGGCCAGGGGCTGAGGGAGGAAGCAGGCCGAGGCACCCACCAGCAAAGTGGCTCCATTGCTCCCAATGTTGGGGAGAAGTGACTGAGATGGTGGGCCCTGGTATTGATGCCCTGGTCGCAGGGCCCGCTGAGAGAAGAAGAAGACCAGGTCCCACTACAGCGGGCTCGAGATTCAAATATCCATTTGCCGGGCCTGCTCAGCAATGGGCCTCAGGTGCTGGTGATCCGCCCCAGGGCCTTGGGTATCCGGTTCCAGGAGTTGATTTACTGGGGATGTCACGGGACCTGTTGCCCAGTCCCGTGGCCCTGGTGGTCATTGAAAAGGGGGGAAAAGTCAATAAGAATAGTGTTTAGTGATGCCACCTATGGTTCCGGTAATATTACCGGAACTGCGGGACAGACCTCCGGGGTGATGGTGGAGCAGCAAGATGGTTGCGCTCCCCGTAGGTGAAGCGGGATCCCCGGGGCAGTAGCAGATGATGGGAGTTGTGAGACAGTCTTTGTTTTACACAGGTGAGCAGCTACACCAGACCTGGTAACTTGTTCTTCTCATGCTCCGGTCGCCGGCCCCTCAGGCGCAGATGAATAAAGTACCACACACAGTTTGAAACTCTGAACGGGTTTACTGGTAGTTCTTCAAACACAGTCTTTTTCGGGTTTGCCTGGCCTGGGTAGTTGCTGGGAATTAGGATGCCGCACTTGGATCCCTAGGTGGAATGCCTGTTGTTCCTGTCCGGTCCCTTCCTGCACTCTCTTCTGTCTCTCCCTCAGCGCTCCCACGCGAAGAGCCTGAAGCCAGCTCCCACGGATCCCTTCTTTCTGAGCGACTCCTCTCAGAGTCCTTGGAACCCTCTATGGTGCCTTTGTCTGGGTGCGCCGGGTGTTATCCACGACTTACTAAAGAAGCTAGGGCCTCCAGTTCGGCGGCGAACACCCCTCTGGTCAGTAATTGTACCGGGTCTGGATTCGGGCGCACTGTAGCACCTAGTGCTCCTAGGGTCCCCTTCTGTCCTGACAGCTCCTTCGCCGTCCCTACTCCTCGCTCCCCAAAGGAGCTCTTCCACTCTCTTTCTGACTAACTCACTAACGCTCCTCCCACCCACACACTTTTCTACCCTGTCACTCCTCCCATGGGACTGGGTCCTTCCTACTGCGGGTCCACCTACAGTCCCCTACCTAGAGTGTGTGTGGATGCATGTCATGAGAGTCCTTCATGCAGCATCCCAATCCCTCAGTCATAGGAATACTACACACACTTTTATGGGTTCAGTACCCCTTCGTGGCGTCCCGACCAGTGGGGTGCCACACTGGCATGACGGGCTCTAGCAGTGATGCTCCTGTTGCAGGGCCCACCAGGAAGAGCAGATCAGGGACTGGCATGGTGGACTCCAGCGGTGTTGCTCAGCGCACCGGGCCCGCCCACCAAGGGACATCTAAGGGTGGCACAGCAGGCCCTGTTGGATAGGTGCTTTCTGCAGGGCCTGCTCGGTGATGATGATCGAGGCCCAGGATCACGGCAAGAGGCCACAAGTGGACAGGCTGCAGGGCCACAAGCCACATGGAGCTGGCAAAAAGTGTGAGGCCTGGTTCCCTAGAGAAGCTGCTGATAGCTGCAGAGCAGGGAAACAGCAGTGTGCAGGCTGGAAGAGGTACTGCAAGGTGCTGGAGTGAAGACCAGAACAGAATTGATCAGGTGCAGATCAATAGCTGGTAGGCTCCGAGAGACTGCGCAACCTGGAGAGTATAGATCTATGTTTTGTTTGTCCCAAGTTAGCAGACTGCTAGGTGAGTGTAGGGGCAGCCATTAGGGCATAGTAGGGGTCAGGTGAGAGTCGTGGATGACAGTGGTTTGCAGGATATGTTGGGAGGTAATCACAAAATTTGGACGCAGTTGGAGGGCAGTGTAGGGTGTGGGAATGTGGTCTTGCCTACGACAGCATGACTGGCGGTGTAGGAGTGTGAGAGGAGTGGAAGTAATGGTGGGGAAGGCGGTATGAATGTGGTGGAGGATGAGGTGAGTGGAGTGTCAGTGGCGGTGCAAACAGAGAAGGAATAAGGGAATTCCATTAAATTGGATAATAGGGCTTGCAGAGAGGTATATGTCTATTTTGAGGGACTGCTGTTTTGAAAAAGGAAGTAAAATAGAAAATATGGAAGGATGAATATGTTGAGATTTTCTGGTTGCTTTCATTGGAGAAATTCAACCTGAATAAGGGGAAGACAGGTGAGAGTAAGAAGGAGGAGGAAAAGAAGAGAAGGTGACGGCTAATACTGCAGACATTTGTGAATTGGCAGCAGGTGGTTGCAATTTTTGGCAAGTCTTGTTGGTGAAAAGGCGCCTGAGAATTCTTTGGGCCTCTTTTGCTACTTGGATGCTATAGGTGAGGCATATAGGACCTATTGGGGTCAGGGATGGCTCCACTTTGATGAACAATTTAGGCTGTGGAAGACAGAACGGCCTAGCATCAAGTGGGACCAGAAGGACATTGGGTTATGGTTGAAGGTAATGGTGCTTTATAGGTATAAATAGTCCTTTCTTGGGGGAGCACTTTGGAAGCATCAGGGAAAGTAGTGCAGGTCTGTAGAGACCAGTGCAAGGAGCATGTTGGAAATTTAATGAGGGGCAGTGTACTTTTGGGACTCTCACTGTGGGGGAGTCTCCCATGGGTGGTTGTGTTTCAAAAAAGGAAAAGGAAAAAGAGGGGCTGGTAGTGGAAAAGGGTGTGACATCAGTGAGGGCAGCGCATGATGACCCCATTTCTAAGTAATTTCCCTAACAACCAAAAAGTGAGGATTTTGTTGGAAGGTTTTTGGGATGGTTTTAGGATTTCCCTTTCTAGTCATCAGGTCACCTTTTTGACAAGAAATTTTAGATTGGCACTGCTTTATCTTGAGGTGGTTGGGGAAAAGTTTAGAAACAAAGTTCAGTTAGGCTGTATGGCTGACCCCTTTGATACCCCGCCTGTTGTGGGTTTGGTGGTTTCCCCGTTGGGAGTAGTTCCGAAAAAAGAGTAGAATAAATTTCGGCTCGCAGCCATCTGTCGCACCCGCAGGGTTTATCTGTGAATGACGGCATAGATCCAGAGTTATATTTGGTGGCTTACATGTCATTTGATGAGACACTAAGGTGGCTGTGACGGCTTGGTCGTGGGGCGCTTTTGACAGAAACGGACATCGAGGCAGCCTTCAGGCTGCTCCCAGTGCATCTGGACAGTATTGGTTTGTTAGGTTGTTACTGAGAGGGGCAGGATTTCCTAGATGTTTGACAATTGGTTGTGTGATTTTTTGTTCCTTTTGAAATTTTTAGCTCCTTTTTGGAATGGGTGGTTAGGGATGTTGCTAGCATTCAGTCAGTCAGCCATTACTTGATTGATTTTTGTTTTTGGGACCACAAGATTCAGTAATTTGCAAGAGTTTACTTTAGACCATTGTAAGGATGGCAAAGCTTTATAGAATACCATTGGTGGTTGATAAGATGGAGGGTTCAGTGACGAGGTTGAGCTTTTTTTGGTATTGAGATAGACTCGTTGGCGATGGAATGTTGGCTGCCGAGGAAAAAGTTGTGGTATTGCGGAAAGAAGTGCATAGGGTGCAAGGTTTGCATAAAATGACCATTGCTGATGCCATGTCTCGTTTCCAGTGGAATAGTTTGCCGGAATTTGCCCCAGAAGTGCACGACTTGGGAGTGCCTGTCACGTCTTTGGAAGCTGGTTGGAGTGGAGTGAGTCATTTTATATGGGGCTCTATTATGACCTGGACATGGCAAATATATCAAGAGGCATGGGCATTGGACAGGTGGTCGCGATCTTGGATGGTGGTAAAGAGAGATGGTTGTTCTTTTTTTTTTATTAGTGATGGGGCAAGAATGGGGTGGTCGGTGGCAAGGATAAAAGGTTTTATGGCAACGTTGGCTTTTGGTTTTAAAATGAGGGGGTTTAGGGATGTAAAAAAGGATTTTCAGGTGGGTCAGGCATTGAAAGGGTTTCGGCAGGGTAAAGAGAGGTTGGACACACGAACACCGGTATAATTTGTGATTTTGGAAAAGCTGGTGGAGCAACTGGCCATTATCTGTATGTAGAAGTGGGAGAAAGTGCTGTTTGGTTTTGCTTTTTCTTTGTCCTTTTTTGGGGCACTGGAGTTGGTGTCACCCAATAAGGTCAAGGAATGGGGATTGTTTTGGGATGACATTTTTGGTTCAAACGGAAGGTTGGAATTTTGAATAAGAAAGTCTAAGACAGATCAGCTAGTTTGGGGAAAGCAGGTGGTGTTAATGTTTCAGTCACTAGTGCTGGGGCACTCAGAAGCCAGGCAGGCGGTCAATCTGTATATCATGGTGGCGATTGCCCAGCCCCTTGGCCCTGACCAGGGATATATTTACAAGAGATAAAGTTTATATAGTTTGTTGTGATGCCAGCCGAGGGATCTGATAGAATCAGTATGAGTCACCCAATTTAAGTGTACAAGTAAGGATTCCAACCCGTATAAGAATATAATATAGGGTAAGTAAATTGTCATACAAAAAAATTCCTTTCTGCTTATTTTATTGAGGTGGCTTGACAAAAAATATATGTTGTAACGTTGCGGCCTTGCATCAGGCCTTCATCAGACACTATAACGACAAAATAAATAAATTACATTCTTTGATGTGAGAATACAAAAATGTGTATATAAAGTCCACTGATACAAAATAAATAATCAGAAAAAAAACTATACATTTTCTTTGTCTTGAATATAGTTGCCTTCTATAAATGTCTTAGTGCATTCACATATACTTTATGAAAAATAGAAAAAAACAAGCAAAAAATCAGGAAAAACAGAACCACCACATAATAGAAGCTATTCAGAGCAAATGTTTTAGTATTAAATAGGGAGCAAGAGTTCCCCCAGTCCATACAATGTAAGTATTATGAAAACATCAATCAATGTGAACACTCACCATTATGTGTAATTGGCGCTAGAGAAGTCACTAGTCCGGGGGATAGAATGGCGCACTGTTTAAGGTAAAACACCGAGTATTTATGGCTGCAATCATGGAAATGCAGACGTAATTATGTGACCTTACGTCATCATGACGTACCACGCCGCGCATGCACCGTAGAGTGACCTAAGCTTGTAATGTAACCTAGGCAACTGATCAGAACCATACAGGAAAGATAATGAAAATTATAAGAAAAAGCTGAGAGATCTGGTCAGGGGTGACCAGTGCTGCAGATAGTGGTCCTCAGGGAGTGGATGGTACATCAGCTAAATGGAGCACTCCCCTCAGCAGTAGTGGATCCCTGGGGTGTAGAGGAGATAGTGGAGAGGAGGATATTGGAGGTTGTAGTAGTGAATAGGGATGCAGAGTAGTCACAGGAAAGATGCAAGGAGACAGTCTTTGTTCTTTATCTTTTTACTTGTATAGCAGTAATTCAACAGATCCAGGGTACTGGTTCACCATGCCTGATGATCTGGTCAGTCTAAGAAAAATTAAGCACCGCTGTGATGAATGGGTATATGGCTTTCCAGCTAACTTTCTTGAAAGGTTCTTAGGTACTATTCACTTCCCCATTTGCCTCTTCTTACCTCGGGCTACTGGCAGGCAGGCAGGTGACACAGACTCAGGAGACCCCGGACACATACCGGTCCTCTAGCCTTTGACAGTCACTGTGCCTCTGGTAGTCCCACATTGTGGCCACTAAGCTTGCAGCCCAGCAGCCTCCATTTTACTGCCAGGCATGAAGTCCTGACAGCCTGAGGTTCTGGCACCTCTTCCACAGCTGGTATCCTGTACAGTCCGAAGGCTGTTAGCATGTGAATACAAAGGGAAGAAGGCACTCCGCTGTGAGGTACCTGGCAGTTTAGTGGGGAAATTTACATTTAGGGTTTAGGGGGTGATTAGCCTCTCACCTTTGGAGGTTGTGCACTCCTTCTAACCTCGGCGACTGCTTGTGCTGCTGGAGGTGCAGGCGGCCGTGTCCTCGGTTCTCCTCTGGCTTCTCCTCTGGCTGTAATGTCCATGCCTGGTCATGTGATGTTTCCTCGATCACATGGGCGGATATGACAGTACCTCAGGTCCTTTTGCCGCTCGGCTGTATGTGCTTCCCCCTGCATCTCCAACAACAATCCTGGAGGGGATGTATGTACATAGGGGAGAAAGTTGTGGTCAAATGTCAGAGCGCTGGGGGCTGCACCTCGCCTGCTTGTGCTGCTCTGACCCTGAGGGTCAAAGCAGCACAAGCATGCGAGGTGCAGCCCCCAGCACTCTGACATTTGATGGTCAGAGCAGCATAAGCAGGTGAGGTGCAGCCCCAGCGCTCTGACATTTGACCACAACTTTCTCTCCTCTTCTTCGAAAGATATTAGCAGGCCCACACTCATCCACTACTGGACTCTGTCTATAAAGTGTCTAAGTTTCTCCTAATTCTACCCCTCCCTACAGCTAGGCCCTCCCTCCAAACAGTCTCTGTTACTGCCCTAAACAGGCATTTTGTGCCCAGCCCACTGATCAGAGTTTGGGAAGCTTGTTGATGCATAGGAAGTCTATCATATGATATCTGAATTCTTCTCAGACGTGGTATTAGGACTTATGAAGTTAACTACCGCTGTGGAGACTAGACCGCAGGGGTGCTACACTTCGGCGAGTTGATGGCTCTGGCATGAGCCCGGTGCGATGATTTGGAGAGTATAGGAGAGTGGTTGGGGTGCATTCTGGCCTGCTTTTGCAGTATCAGGATGGGACTTTTTTTGTCTAGGTGCCAATTAACAGCAAATCTGCAGAAGGTCCTTTAGAGGATGGATTTGAATTCTTCTGACTTTGCGATGCGCTTATTTAGAATATTGGTGGCGAGATAGGCAACAGAAAGGTTTGAAGGCGGAGGAGATACAAAAGATTGGGAGGTGGTCCTCAGGGAGGTATAAGCTGTACATTTGTAATTGATTTTGTGAGTTGAGAATGTCTAGGGAATTGTTAGTTATGTATTTTTTCTATTGTGTTATATGGTTTGTGTTACAGATGGCAGGCACCAGTTAGCTTGGATTTTTGGACACTTCTATGTGCATTGGGGGAACAGAGGGCAGAAATGACACAATAGTTAGTTTTTGACAGAAAGGCGCTTATGGATAGATGGCACAGCTTCTGAGGTATGGTGTGGAGCAGAGTGTTGGCAGAGTTTCATAAGGCAGCTCGCTTGGATAGGGTGCTGGATGTGTTGGTTTTACATATTGGGGGTAACGATTTAGGCACAAGACCAATCAGGGAATTCATGAGGGATATTCAGTTTGACATGGAGGCTTGCACCTTAAGTGGTGTTTCCTAGGAAACATTGGTGAATGGCAAGGTTGAGTAAAGGAATCAACAGGGCAAGATTGAAGCTGAACCACTTCTGGGTTCGTGTTGAGGAATGGTGGGATCAGTGTGAAGCATTATGATTTGGATGGTGGATTAGGTAATTTTTGGTTGCAGGATGGGGTTCATTTGAATGCTATTGGCATTGACTTGTGGTCTCTGGCTATTCAGGTGGGCTTGGAAAGGGCATTGGGGGTTGGTGCATGAATCTGAGAAGTCAGGAAGCATCCGTTCTGGTGGAATTGGGGTGGTGAGGGGAATCTGATATACGGTTTCCCCCAATGTAAGTTAAATGGTGAACTGGCATTTTGGTTCTGAATGGGGTGGACCCTAGAAGCCGTGGTGGTTGCCATTAGGAATGGCTTGGTGCCCTTGAGCTGGGTAGTACGACTGGGGGTAACATGTGTTTTGTTTAAAGGAATTTAAGTGCCAGATCTTTTAGCTTCAAAGACCTCCCTCCTTAGTAAGTTATTTAAAGTATTATTATTATTGTTTATGTTGTTTGTATTAAATAAATGGCCACTGTGGCCATAATTATCCAACTAATAAAAGACTTGTGTGGTTATTGGGGTAATGGGAAAAATGGGGAAGGTGAGATGGGGACACGGTTAGGAAGGGGGGGGGGACAGGTAACTGGATGAATTGGACCATGCCATGTCAAGAAGGAGCTGGGGAGCTGAATAGTTGGCAGGCCCACATGACATGGATTGGGCCAGGGAGGAAGGTATCATTTTAATAGGACAATCTATGGGGTAAAGGGTTAGGGGGCGGGGGGAGAAGGGGGAGGAATGGGGAGGCATATAAAAGGGGAAGCTGGGAAAAAGGGGGACTTTACAAGAATTTCTACAATCAGAGTGACCCACACCGCTCGTCCCGTTTATGTTGGGGACACTAAAGTGTGTGTGTGTGGGGTTCTCTTATAAAACAGGTATGGGTTTGAGGAGTCATAAGATTGTCACAGTGGTCAAGGCGGAAGGGAGGGGGGTCCTTGGAGTTGGTGGAACTGGTGTGGGGGGAAGCCGGTGTACAGTTTACCCCCAGTGTAAGTTAAATGGTGATCTGGCATTTTGACTCTGAATGGGTGTGGACCCTGGATGCAGTGGTGGTTTCCAATAGAAGTAGCTTGGTGCCCTTGAGCTGGGTAATATGGCTTTGAGTAACGTGTTTTGTATAAAGGAATTTAAGTGCCAGATCTTTACGATTCAAGGATCTCCGTCCTTATTAAGTTATTTAAATTATGATTATTATTATGGTTTATGTTGTTTGTATTAAATAAATAGCCACTGTGGTCATATTTATCCAACTAACAAAAGACACAGTCAGGATGGGAGGAAAACAAGTAACTAGATGGATTGGACCATGCCATGTCAAGTGTGTTTGAACTGTATTGCTAATATGCATAGTGATAAGTATGATGCAATGTAAAATAGTTTGTAAGATAGGAATGTTGTATAGCTTTAGCAGAATTAGATGTGCTATAAAATAGAACTGTAAGTAGGATACTTGGTGAGCAGCCTAGGGCTAATAAAGGTTAATTATCTGTATGAGAGATAGCATTTAAGTTTCAGTCAAGGGCTCTGCCAGCTAATAAGGAGCTATGCAGGAGGGATATCTCAGCCTAGGGCTAAATTAGTCCAGGACTGGTGGTGTGTGGGAAGGCTGAAAAAACAGAAGCAGCAAAAACCAAGTACGTGTGGTGCCCCTGCGGACTGGTTGCCACGAGATGGCCAGCAGCTAGGATTGTTAAGTCGGTCACCCCGCACACACCCAACACATCCCCTGATCCCAAGTCTAAGTTATTTCATGTCTAGCAAAGGATAGTGGGAGGAGCCAGGTGGAGGGTGGAGAGTTACAAAACAACCCAGTAAGAGATGGGAACTGAACACCAGAACAAAAAGAGAACGCATAACACCAAGTAGGGGCTAGTTAAGTGAGCAGTTGAGTAGAAAACAGCAGTAACACCCGTCAGTCAAGTCAGAGACACGTGACTTTAACCCTGCGCATTCCAGTTCACCAAACAATTTTGCCCCTATCTACATAATGGGGAGAAAGTGAAAGGAAAAGTGTTGGAGGAAAATCGACAGCTGCCAGCTACAGCCACAAAATTTTGCAGTCACACATCTGGACCCCGGGAGCGTCATAGGCTATGTTGTGAGGCGAAATTTTAACATCGCGCGTTCCAATTTACCAAACAATTTTGGCCCTATCTATATAATGGAGAGAAAGTGACAGTTACCAGTTGACAGTTGTGAATGAGAGGGGCTTCATGACAGCACCAAAGGCTAACAGCATATACCAGCATATAGTCACTAAGGTTGGGCCCTGACATGGAATATTCACCACGCACGGGGACATGTATACACACCACATGCACACAAAGAGTAACAACTAAGGTGGAGCCCAACATTGGATACTCACCATGCACCCGAACACAAACACACACACCACAAAGAGACGCACACAACACAGATACACACACCACACAGAACCCCCCCCAGGGGCACACACACATACACACCCTATAGGGACACATGCACTCACCCCACAGGGACACACACACCACAGGGACATACACACATACACACCCCACAGGGACATAGAGACACACACACACCCCACAGGAACACACAGACCACATAGGGGATCGACACACCACAGAGACACCCCTCCCCCCACAAGGACACACACCACAGGGGCACCCCACCCCCAAATGGACACACACCACAGGGACCCCACCACAGGGACACACGCAAACCACTGGGACACACACACACCCCAGTGGCACACACACCCCAGGGACACACACACCGCACAGACAGACACAGATGTGCACAAATCACCTCACACAACTCGCTTCATAAGTCTGGTATCTTTAATTTCCAAAAATAAACATCTGATTAAAAACAGCCAATGTGCAACACATGTGCCATATAGAGAATTAAGGCAGATGTCAGTCACATGAGCTGTCTATTATGTGTATGTGTGAGGTAACATATACTGCCCGGCAGGGTAGGAGGGTTCACTGTTAGCTGGAGATTTATCAGACTGCGTATAGCAACCAATCACAGCTCAGCTTCTATTTTCCTACAGGTCATTAATATGACATATTCAAATTCTATTTTGTTATAGCTAACAGCAGTTATTTATTAACCGGGCATAGCCGGGTACTACAGCTAGTTAGAAAAATAAAAATAAACAATGGCAGTGACAGTCAATCAGTGAGTTCCGAAGCCTGCACCATTTGCATTGGGGAAGCGCTGAGCTCAGTGACTGACTGCAGCGTTGTCATTGTGATGTCTCCGCTACAGCTTATGCAGCATTAGTGGAAATATATAAGAATGGAGAAGTTTTAATAAATGTATTATAGTCGGTTCATCTAAGATGAGACTGTTCAGAGAGAAGGCTTCTTTGTGCAAAATCCATGTCATTCTTTTCATGTGAAAGCTTGCTTGGCATTGGACAGAATCAAATAATATTTTTTGTAAGGATGGTCAGACATAGAGGGACTTCTGTGAATATTGATGGATGTGAAAAACCTGCTGTATGCCATTAAACTTTCATGGATTTCATGCACTCTGTGAACTACTACAAAGTATTTTTTTGGCTTACAAAACCTCTTTGTCAGTTTTTCTGCACATGTTAAATTGCACTAAAAGAATTATCTCATGAAAGATTTTCAAAGGCAGGCTCCTCATTGTCTGTTTTGTTTGCTTCAGGGCATAAAAAATGTGCATATTTATAATTATGTAAATCTTAATAGAAACTAACATGCTGCCTTTTGCGGTACTATATTTTTTTAACCTCTTAAAAAGTCTACAGAAAAAAATCTGCTCATAGGAGTTTTTTACCGTAGCTAAAGGGAATCTGCCAGCAGGTCAGTTGAGGACAGCATGCTGTAGGGGTTACAAAACAAAAAGGAACTGCGCTTCTCTTATCATGGTGTATGCAATTGTTTATATAATTTAAAAGCTTTAATATCCTGTACTAACCATTGTAGAACTACAAATTCATCCGCATGGCAGTCCAACATGCCCCATGCTGTGACTGACACCTTACAGTCAATGCATAATCTCTATTGAGAACTAGTGTGGGCAGGGGCTGCTCTCCTAGTTCTACTGTGTTCCTGAATCTAAATGCTTTGATTGTTTCAGAATGGCTTTAGGCTGGTTTCACATTAGCGTTCAGAACGCAGCGTAACAGAATGCAGCCAAACGCATTCCCATGTTTAACATGGCAACACATAATAGCTGCGTTTGGCTGCGTTTGGTTGCAGTTGTGTTCGGATGCGCATAATTCGTGCGCCCTCCTCCACCCTCTAAACGCAGCCTGTTGCATTATTTGTGTTCACGGGCGCTTGTTTTATCAGCAAGCGCCGGCAAGAGCACAAAAAATGCATAGATCTCAATGGATCCTCAGTGTCCTCCGCATGACAGCGCAGGAGAATGCTGCAGATCACATTGAAATCTCTCCCGGTGGCCAATCAGCGATCTCGGCGGCGGCCAGGAGGAGGAGATACCACCACTGATCTCCGCCTCCCGGCCGCCGCAGAGATCGCTGATTGGCTGGCCGGGCACCATTTTGATATGAACCCATGCGGATAATCTCTTCACATCAGTATGGCAGCATTTGCCATGTGTTTGCTTCTGCATGCCCTCCGTATGCAGACACAAATGCACATGTGAACCCGGCCTTAGACACTCATTTATGTGATACATGGTTGTATTCAGGGTTTCTTTGCATTCATTATGTTACTGTCAGATGAGTTGGCAAAAAGCTGCTGACCGTTTCCCTTTAAAGGAAATGCAAATTTCACACTGGTCACTAGGTCTAATATTGGGCTTACACTTACAGTCATTCAGATGGACATTAGCTGCAATAGAAAGTTTAAGACTAGTGATCGGCAAACCTGAACTATAAAGTTCAGGGAAAGCACCAGACCGTGCAAGGATCATGAATAAGTACATGTCAAGAAGGAAAATGAAGCAAAATAGTGATTGAAGGGACACTGTTAGGTCATTTTTCAGTATGATATTAATATTTTCCTTGAATAGTGCTTGGGTAGACCTTTTAAAAACATAAAAACATTATTCTACCCTTTGTAGTTTCCTTGTCATCTGCATCTTCACACCTTGCAGGGAGCTCCTGCATTAGTCCTGTCCATTATAAGCAGAGACGATTAGTCCTGGCTGTGTTAAACTGTCATGTAGTTATGCTCTCCCTCTCATCAGTTCTCTACTCTCTCCTCCCTCTTCCTTAGAGAAAGGAATTAGAAAATGATAGCAGCCATATATGAATTTTTGGCCTGACAGTTTTCCTTTAAAAACAGTTACATCACACTTAATGTGCTTTCGTGACGCTCTCACACTTGCTTCCCGATCCGCTCATTCGCCTCATACATTTCCCCTGCTTCCTCCGCCCACCCTCTGTGATAGTGTCTGTAATTGGTTGCAGTCAGTCGCACTCTGTGCCAGCGTCTGTGATTGGTGTATGTGGTTGACATACACACTAGTGTAAAATAAAATAAACAATTGGAAAATTGTTGTGAGGTCTTCCATATTTTGAAATTCTCAGCGCAGATAAAGCGGATAGCTGCGGCCTGCAACCACCATTATATTGGCTGGGTAACAAATTACAGTGGAGCCCACCCGTTTCTTTTAATTATTGAAGTAAATAATTTAAAAAATGGTGTGGGGTCCCTCCATAATTTTTATACACAGCTAAGGTAAAGCGCACAGCTTGGGGCTGGAATTATCAGCCTGGGGAGGCCAATAATTATTGGGCCCTCCCCAGGCTATAAATTTGTAAAAAATCACAGCTACCATCAAGACCTAGGTTAGTGAAAGGTATTGGTCTCACATTAACCTGTAAGTCAAACAAAACAAGCACAAACACAGAAAAAAAATACTTTATTTGAAATAAAACATACACACCCTCTTTCACCCCTTTATTAACCCCAAACACACATGCAGGTCT
Source organism: Allobates femoralis (assembly GCA_033576535.1). Taxonomy (NCBI): domain Eukaryota; kingdom Metazoa; phylum Chordata; class Amphibia; order Anura; family Aromobatidae; genus Allobates; species Allobates femoralis. The sequence goes on along the minus strand of JARQOC010000006.1, from coordinate 389,909,735 downwards.
GCAATAGTCCAACATACTTTGCCCCTCGACATCACTGCTGCATCTCAGAGGCTGCGGGGCTTTCCCGCTGCTGTCAGTGAACTCAGTTGAGCCCACTGCTGGATTGTGGGACATGATCGCACAGATACGGGAAAGCCCTCCTGTGATGTCACCTTTTCTCACAACGGAGAGTTTCCCTGGGGCAGTCAGTGTGGTTCCACAAGCTGAAGTGAGAGGTCTTATTTTCCAACACTGCAGCCTCGGGGATCTAGGAAAGTCAGATTTATGAATGGACATTGTATGTTGGAATACTTTGGACCTGCCAGGGTGATTGGGGTAAATAAAGTGGTGAAAGAGGGTGTGTATGTTTTTTTATTTCAAATAAAGGATTTTTGCATGTTTGTATTTATTTCTTTTGAATTACACGTTATTGATGGGGGGTCTCATAAACCCTACTCATCACTAACCTAGGGTTTGATAGCAGCTGGGATTTTTGACAAATCACAGCTGTCATTAACCCCTTATATTACCCTGATAGCCACCACACCAAGGCAATCGGAAATAGCTGGGTAATGAATGCGCCAAATTCTGGGGCAGATGAAGGCTGCTATTTTTAGCCTGGGGAGGGCCCATAATCACAACACAAACCCCCAGCTATGCACTTAACCTTGGCTGGGTATCAAAACTTGGGAAGACCCCAAGCATTTTTTCAAAATTAAAGATTTAAATAATTTCCAAAAATGGTGTGTGGTTCCTGTATTTTGATACCATACCAATATAAAGCACACAGCTGGGGGCTCCTGTGCTGAATTCTCTCCCTCCTTCCCAGCACCTTTGTGGACAGGGTCCCAGGATGATGGCTGCAACCCTTGTCAGGTGACTGCTTCCGCACGTCTCCTGACCCTAGTTCTCGCCACTGTCCTTGCGATTATCCAAGGTTGGTAGCCACTGCTCGTGCAGCAATGGTGCCCTCCGGTTTTTCTGGCTGAGGCATGCAGCACTCCCACCAGTTCAGGGCCTGTCCCCTCCGGCAACTTGTCCCTTTAACTGGCAGTGGATTCGGGGCTCCACAGGTGAATCATCACTCCTGTGCCCTCTAGGACCTCTCTGGCCTGCGTCTGCTCTGGACGCATTCCTCTACGTACTCTCCTCCAGGGCCTCCTCCGAGCCCACTCCCCTAGTCTACTCTCACTCACACCCCTTTCTACGCTTTTTGCTAACCCCTCCTCTTGACCAGAAGAGGAGCCTTCCCTCTCAATAGGGTCCGCCTGAATCCCCTGGCCCTGATTTGGAATGGTGTTGTATGCAATTGTTGTGTCTTGGGTTTGTAACCCCCCTCACCTGGGAAAGGTGACATCACACCTATGGAGTAAGTGCAGCATCACTGTGGCGACCAGTCCGCAGCTGCGCCACATTCCCCCTTGGCATAGCACAGCACATCCACAGGCTGAAAAACAGGTACAACATTTTAAGAGAACATGCAAAATATTTCATGTGCACATTAACAGTAACATCAACAATAACGTTTTCCCTTTATGGGATGCGCTTTCTTCATTTTAAAAATTGCATAGAAAACAGGTATAAAAAATACAAAAGTATCTAAAAGTAGAAAAGTGCAATAACTACTGGACTGTTCCAGCAAGATTTAATGACGTCCCTAGCCAGCGTGTCTTAGAGTTTAGTGCAAAACAGGGGAAACTGCCTCAACCCCTAACGTTGTCCCTGGGCGTGGCTACAGACAATGCAGGCCTTTCAATGGACCAAATTCTTCCGCCACGCCAGACGGTTGTTTAGTGGTCAAAGTGTAGAATGCATATTATTCATGATGCACCTTGTGATGCTGGCTTAAAAACCAACAAAAAGTAAGTTTAAGAAGTGCTAATTATTTACATTACATTTCCGACAATATCATTGTCCAATGATCAAATTGTCCGTTAATGGAGACTCACATGTTAATTGCCTAGCCGGCTAACTGAAAACATTTCTAACAGCAAAATAAAACTAGCTAACTATACCTAGCCAGGTACATATATATACACAACTGTATCACTCTACAACTATTTATATGTTCCTTCTGTTCACTAATCTAATTTTGGCTATTTCCAGGGCAGCACACTGGCAAACTGCTACATCCTCTGCCTGGGAGGATCTGCATCCGTACACCTTCGTCCCCACTCCAGAGGATACCCCTGCCAAAGGTTGGTCGACGGGTTGACTGCCGCTCAGCTCCCCTTGTGGCTCAGCCTATCTGTCCTCCTGTCGGCACAGCCGGAGGAAGAGTTTGCCTTGCTCAATTCACATCTCATAGTCTCAACCCTGTTGCACCTCATAGCCGGGGGTGGTGTACGGGGTGGTGTCCGGGATGGTGTCACTGCAGAAAGAGCAAATAGTCGTAAATGACCAGCACTCAGAGTGTTTGCGGTTTTATGGTGCTATCGGGAAAGGATCAAGTGATCCGTAGTAACTAATGAATGAAGAATCCCAGCACTCATATATTTGTTCTTTTTGCTCAAGGTGATTTTATTTACAGTTCATGCAGATGTGTCAGGTGACATGCAGGACAAAAGACGTTTCGGCCAACACTATGGCCTTGTTCACAAAGTCACTATAAGAAGAAATATACACATTTACCCTAACAACCTATACAAACAATATGCTACCCAATGGTTCAGATATATAGACGACGTATTCTGTATATGAACAGGCACTGAAGCCAGCCTAATGTCATTTATTGAACACATCAACTCAATTCGTCCGGAGTTAAAATTTACCTTAAACTATGATATCAATGAGATCCCATTCCTTGACACCATGGTTCAAAAAACGTGGATGGGCAGATTATCACTGACATCTACTCAAAACCTACAGACTGTAATGGTCTTCTCCTCTACGGTAGTTGCCATCCAAGATCTACAAAAAACAGCCTTCCTAGGTCACAGTTCAAACGGGTAACCAGGATAGTGACGGACTCCACTACCAAAGCTACAAGACTTCGGGAAATGTCTGATAGATTTTCCCAGAGACAATACCCACACAGTCTTTTAACCACTGAAATGAACAGTGCCATAAATAACACAGCTGAGAGACAGGACCGTTTACCTAAGATCGACAGAATCCCTATTGTACACACGTACCACCCAATCATGCCCAGAATACATAAACTGGTGAGGAAAAACTGGCCGTTACTAGCTCGTGCCTACCCAAACATACAGACATTCCAAAATCCTCCACTCATGTGTAGTAGACGACCAAAAAACATAAGAGACCAAGTAGTCAGAGCTGACATCGGCACTAACAAAACACCACTGACCAGAACTCTGACACACGAACCAAGACTGGGGACCTATCCATGCTTGGGATGTGCATGTTGCTCTAATGTCATCAAAGGGAGTGAAATAGTCCATCCTCGCACTGGAAAAACATACAAAATACGAGGGTTCTACACCTGTGAATCGAAGTACGTGATCTATCTCGTCAAGTGCCCCTGCGGACTTTTATACGTAGGGGAGACTACCCAGGCTATTAGGGATAGGATCTCGAGCCACAAGTCAACCATACGTACAGGCAAAGTTTTTCTGCCACTTCCTCATCACTTCACGGAAGCTAAACACAACGTGGCACAACTAAGATTCCAGGTGATAGAACACATACCCAGACCTCGACGTGGTGGGAACCATATCAAACTATTGAAACAGAGGGAGTGTTACTGGATCTATACATTGGGCACCCTAACCCCTAGGGGTATTAATAGGGAAATTGAATGGCTAACTCATTAAACCTTTTTTCCAGATTCCTACCTAATCCCTATTATTCTGTTCCTCCGAAGACCCCCCAAAGGGTAAGAAATATAGTCTTTGTCAAACCCCCCTTTTTTTTCCCTTGTTCCTTTTTAAGTTTCATTTCTCTATATTATGATTGCTGAACATACCTATATAAGCGTTTGGACCCCTGAATAAGCCTGGTTTTGAGAGATCATTTTTGTACAAATGTATTCTTGTTTAACATCGCTGAATGTATTAATAACATGTATGCCACTGCACTTATAATCATTGCTGCTATGTTCATGATCGCAGCATATCAGATATATCATAAAACAACATGGTTATTGATCTTCATGATCTATGTACAACTACTCCACTCATACATATATGTGTCAAACCAGAACATAATGTTGAGACTATTAACATGTTTGTCCAAAGCTATAACTGGCGCATCATAATATGTAAACTAGTACATTCTCAAAAGACCCTTTAATCCCCACAGAGTCCTCCCACTATATGAACATCACTACTATGGTGTACACTAACTAGGCGCATAATGACTAACACGGCCACCAGATAACTAGCAACTACTGCCATGCGCGCAGATTCCTTATTGCAATGGTTACCAGTAACTATGGTAACTGCATATACAAAGCGGCACTGATCGGTGCCCGTCTCTCCATCGCGCAGGCGCAACCAATAACGTCACTTCCGGTGACGCGGTGGAACGCAAACGTCACATCCTGTGATGCGTCACTTCCGGTCAGGTGACCCGCCGCTCGCACAAATTGCGGCAGCGGCGGGCTGCACACCACCATCTCCTGCTTAGGCACTGGATGTGCTAGCATCAATACCACAACAATAGGAGTAAGCAGGACTCACTGGGGGACGAACCATCAATGAGATAAGTACATGACCACCTATGTTGCTTGTATTACATTGTTCCATACTTACTCCATAGACTATACAGCCCTACTGGGCTGCACCAACAGAGAGCAGACTATAATAGGATTCCACCCTGGGGACCTTTGCTATAAGGTACTAAGATTTACATACCATTCCTATTAGAAACCAGTATACATTTATAACCTTGTACATATATTGTGAATTCATAGATAGAACCTTGGGCAATCTACATCGCTTCACTAGTTTTGGACTAAACTACAGTGCCCTGAACCACCATTACACCGGATCTATTCCTATGCAAAATAAGCTTACAGGTATCTGGACTTGAACACTAATAAATGTATGTGCATTTGTGGGAATATAAAATGTATAATCACACATATTTATATTTTAGATTACCTTCTCCTATCTATATGGTATATCACCCAAAGGAAACCAATACAACCCCCCTCCCCGCGTGGTGACAATCCTGTGTTGAAATACTGGCAGGTAAATGTGATAGCATTCTTTTACCTTAAAAAATCCCGATTCTACATACCCTCTACCCTAGTACCACCTCTTGTATCTTAATATCACACCCTCTAAAATTACCCTATTTTTAAAGCAGAAAGATTCATAAAAAATCCAAAACTAATCAATAAGTTCATTGACTGAATGTCTATGTAAATATTGTATATATTTCACCTGCACTGTATTCATTTTTGTATATTTCTTCTTATAGTGACTTTGTGAACAAGGCCATAGTGTTGGCCGAAACGTCTTTTGTCCTGCATGTCACCTGACACATCTACATGAACTGTAAATAAAATCACCTTGAGCAAAAAGAACAAATATATGAGTGCTGGGATTCTTCATTCATTAATTAACTGCAGAAAGAGCCACAGCTGGTTCAGGTGTCGCGGAACTTGTAGCTGGAAGGTGCACCATCACCTTCTTAACCCTGGCGGTGTACGACCCTCGGGGACTGTAGTGCCGCTCGTACTCCACCCATTCCCCAGGATGTAGGTCGTGACCTGAGTGTCCTTTCTTTAGATGACTTTCCACGTCTCGACGATTGATGGTGTACAGTCTATTGGAGTGCTGATGGGGAGGGAGGCCGCAGGGTGAGAAAAAACGAGGCAAACACAGTTCTTGCAATTCTTTACCTTTACTTGGGGTACGGGCAAGGTTACCCAGCCGGGTGCTGTACTTTTTTAAAGCGCAGCCAGGTCAATTCCCAGATGGTTGAGGTCACTCTACCAAGACACCGTTCTTTGCCTTTCCTAGTTGCTCTTCTCCTGTGCTGAATTCTCTCTCTCCTTTCCAGCACCTTCGTGGACAGGGTCCCAGGCTGATGGCTGCAGCCCTTGTCGGGCAACTGCTTCCGCTCGGCCCCTGACCCTAGTTCTCGCCATCGACTTGGCGATTATCCACGGTTGGTAGTCACCGCTCATGCAGCAATGCTACCCTCCGGTTTTTCTAGCTGAGGTGTGCAGCACTCCCACCAGTTAAGGGCCTATCACCTTTGGCAACTTGTCCCTCCACTTGCCTTGAACCGCCAGTGGATTAGGAATGCCACGGGTAAATACTCACTCCCATGCCCCGTAGGACCTCTCTGGCCTGCGTCCGCTCTGGACGCCTTCCTCGACGTACTCTGCTCCAGGGACTCCTCTGAGCCCACTCTACTACTCTGCTCTTGCTCCTACCCCTTTCTAACCTTTTTGCTAACCATTCCTCCTGACCAGAAGATGGGGCACTCCCTCTCAATAGGCTCTTCCTGAATCCCCTGGCCCTGATTTCAGATGGTGTTGTGTGCAATTGTTGTGTTTTCGGTTTGTGACCTCCCTCACCTGGGAAGGTTGACACCACACCTATGGAGTAGGTGCAGCATCACTGTGGCGACTAGTCCACAGGGGTGCCATACGTATTCAATGCAATGACCGGTAGCAGCAACAGTGTCTGTAATTGGCTGTTGCAATCAGACCATATTTCCTCAATTCTGGACAGGGATTGTGCTTGTTTGCCATACACATTGATTGAATGATGCTACTCACATTTCTGTATGAACGTTCTTACACATGGTGTGGGACAGCCATCAGCCTCCTCAGCGGTGTCGCACTGTCTGCTTCCTGCTCTCTGATTGGTAAGGCAGCACACTGCAACCTCTAATGATTGCTGCTCCACCAATTATAGAACAGGAATCAGACATTGCAAGCTCTAGTGATTGCTGCTTCAAAGTAATGTGTACCTGAGTGGCCCTTCCCTGCTGTTAAGAGAACAGCCTAGGGGGCTCAGCCCACCCATGTTGTGAGACCTATATACTTTGCAAGCATCAGATGGCATTACTATAGTTGATCTCGCTCATTTAAAGGTCTGAAATCAGCTCCTGCAAATTCAATTTCAATGTTTCAGTGTGATGGTGCAATATCTGAGCAGTCAGGACAACACTTTTAACTTTTACCGAGGGCCCCACTTTGTCTAAAACTGGCCCTGGATATCTACCAATATACAGAAGGAGGATGAGTTGAGCTATGATATCAGATCCTGTACAGTCATAGCCAAAAGTTTTGAGAATGACACCAAAATTATATTTTCACATGATCTGCTGCCCTCTGTTTTTTTATTTGTGTTTGTCTGATGTGTATATCACATACAGAAATATAATTGCAATCATATCATGAGTACCAAAGGGTTATATTGACAGTTAGAATGACTTAATGCAGCAAGTCAATATTTGCAGTGTTGACCCTTCTTCTTCAGGACCTCTGCAATTCTCCCTGGCTGCTCTCAATCAACTTCTGGACCAAATCCTGACTGATAGCAGTCCATTCTTGCATAATCAATGCTTGCATTTTGCCAGAATTTGTAGGTTTTTGTTTGTCCACCCGTCTCTTGATGATTGACCACAAGTTCTCAATGGGATTAAGATCTGGGGAGTTTTCAGGCCATGGACCCAAAATCTCTATGTTTTGTTCCCTCAGCCATTTAGTTATCACCTTTGCTTTATGGCAAGGTGCTCCATCATGCTGGAAAAGGCATTGTTGGGCGCCAAACTGCTTTTGAACGGTTGGGAGAAGTTGCTCTTGGAGGACATTCTGGTACCATTCTTTATTCATGGCTGTGTTTTTAGGCAAGACTGTGAGTGAGCCGATTCCCTTGGCTGAGAAGCAACCCCACACATGAATGGTTTCAGGATGCTTTACAGTTGGCATGAGACAAGACTGGTGGTAGCGCTCACCTCTTCTTCTCCGAATAAGCTGTTTTCCAGATGTCCCAAACAATCGAAAAGGGGATTCATCAGAGAAAATGACTTTACCCCAGTCCTCAGCAGTCCACTCCCTGTACCTTTTGCAGAATATCAGTCGGTCCCTGATGTTTTTTCTGGAGAGAAGTGGCTTCTTTGCTGCCCTCCTTGAAACCAGGCCTTGCTCAAAGAGTCTCCACCTCACAGTGCATGCAGAAACACTCACACCAGCCTGCTGCCATTCCTGAGCAAGCTCGGCACTGCTGGTAGTCCGATCCCGCAGCTGAAACAGTTTTAAGATACGGTCCTGTCACTTGCTGGTCTTTCTTGGGCGCCCTGGAGCCTTTTTGACAACAATGAAAGCTCTCTCCTTGAAGTCCTTGATGATGCGATAGATTGCGGACTGAGGTGCAATCTTTCTAGCTGCGATACTCTTCCCTGTTAGGACATTTTTTGCAGTGCAATGATGGCTGCACGTGTTTCTTTAGAGATAACCATGGTTAACTGAAGAGAAACAATGATACCAAGCACCAGCCTCCTTTTAAAGTTTCCAGTGGTGTCATTCTTACTTAATCATGACTGATTGTTTGCCAGCCCTGTCCTCATCAACACCCACACCTGTGTTAATGGAACAATCACTAAAACGATGTTAGCTGCTCTTTTTAAGGCAGGACTGCAATGATGTTGAAATGTGTTTTGTGGGTTAAAGTTCATTTTCTAGGCAAATATTGACTTAGCAAGTAATTGCTGTTAAGCTGATCACTCTTTATGACATTCTGGAGTATATGCAAATTGCCATTAGAAAAACTGACGCAGTAGACGTTAAAATTAATATTTGTATCATTCTCAAAACTTTTGGCTATGACTGTATATGAAGGTCTTATCTGTCATTATAATGACTGGGATGATGACTGCTGAAAAAGTCATCTGCACAGAACAGTAGGTTCAGGATTTCGGATTTTTAAATTCAGATAATAATACAAATAACATAATCCCATTTTAAAAAAATACATGTAAAGGGTTAGTCTTAAGCTGTGTCTTCTGGAACACAGCACCCCGGCCTCCCAGTTTCCGGCTTGTCTTGGGTCAGTGCAGTCCTGGTAATCGACAGCTCAAACTGGCGACATGTTGCTGCCACTGGTCAAGACTGCATTTTCTCCAATACTGTTAGCAGAGGCATCTTTATCTCTGCAGCATCAGAGCGGCCAGAATCAGAGCAACACTCACAAGCTACATAGCAAAGAGCTTGCAAGCACTGCACTCCTTAACCAGGAGATCAACCACCATTTACACTCTAGCGGCCGCCGATAACCTAGGCAATAGGCAGTAAAAAGTGGAATTAAAAATCCTTCTGTACTTGAGAATGGAAAAACATCATTTGATAAGCTTTAAATTACAAAGTTGCTAGTTTTCATAAGCAGTTTAAAATTATAGCCATTCATCATGTTTAGACAACACATTTAACATATAAATCTGATTTAAACAACATTTTCTGCTTACACATTTCATTGTATTCTTAGAGCTTCTGTATACATGCGTCATTCATGAGCGTTCTATTAGAATGACATAGTATATTTTACTGTATGTGTCTGAGTAATTGTATTTAAAGTCTTGCGCTCTTTCTATGGACTGAGACCAAAATGCAGTGGTAATTAATGTTATTCTTTATGGTTTTAGAGGTCAGAGCTGTATATTTCTGTTATAGTAGAAGCATTGTGTATGAGAATTTTATGAAATATCCCATTATGTCAGTGTTTCTCAACTCCAGTCCTCAGGACCCACCAACAGGTCATGTTTTCAGGATTTCTTTAGTATGGCATAGGTGTGATGGTGGGGTTACACGTCCCGATATCGCCGCGATATCGGAGGCAACGCCGCGGGAGTGCGCTTTTTTTCAGCTCCTTTCCTGATATCGCATCACCGGTTTACACGCTGCGATATCGGGAAACAACGTCCCTCCGATGTGTACGCCCACCAACCCATTAACGACCATTTAACATGGGAGTTAATGGGTGAGGTGCGAGTACAGATCGGAGTTGGGCTGTCACACGCTGCGATGCTGCTACAACGGCCTTGCGATATCGGAGAGTTGAATAGCTCTGCTATTCAACTCCGATATCGTTTTGGCATCGTTCCAGCATCGCGTTGTACGCTCAAACCGTACAACGCGCACACGATATCGGCTCCAACTCGCGACCCACGTGACTTTTTGTCGGAGTTGGGTCGGAGTTGGACGACGATATCGCGGCGTGTAAACCCACCATTAGTATTGCACAGGTATTGCAGGTGATTAAACTAAGGAAATTCTGAAAACATGACCTGTTAGTGGGTCCTGAGGACTGGAGTTGAGAAACACTGCATTATGTGTATACAAAAAACATGGCTGTAGATTTAAGGTACACTACAGGCCAACTGATGCTGCACATTTTACCGCTGATTTCATTCCTTGCAATGCAAGCAATGGCATTTGCAGCAAATCCACCATATTTCCACAAATGCCTATGGTATAAGGGTATGTGCACATGTGGAGCCCACTGGGACGGGGTACTCGGTACTGGAACGGGGTACTGCTGGGGATATCACGGCGGATCTCGCCTTCAGTGTCAGCCGTGCTGTCTGCCGACACTGCAGATCAGCTCGGCGGGGGCTCATGTGATGACATCATCACTGAGCGCCTCGTCGCTGTGCTGCCACTGCTGGTGCTGGAGGCTGGAGAGCTGTATGGGGACTGCCGTTTGCCGACGCCCACTGCATGCTGCCCGCTGCCTGGTGGCTCAATAGGTAAACCATGCACAGGATCTCCCAGCCTCCCGACAGCTCCCCCCCCCACTCCTCGCCTCAGAAATGTGTATCGGCAAATATTTTTTTTACAAAAAAAGCACTGAGAATGGGTGATGTTTGCATAAAAAATGCTGAGAATTGACGTGCTTCAGATTTATTTCTGCATCAAATCTGCAAGGAGAGAATGCTTAACATGTGCCATAGACTTCAGGATTCTCATTCACTTTCCTGGCATGAGGATTGCCTTCAGGTTTTATGACAAATCTGCACTCGAAAAGGCATCAAAAACGTGATTAGAAAAATGCAACGTGTGTACACAGCCTAAATTGTATGGTTCGAGTATAGGAAGCTGGAAGGACAATGACAGCACAGGTCAATAATTGTCATAGAAATACCTACTTTGAATTATAAATCAGGTGGATCAACCTGAGGAAGACGACATACCGTCGTTGAAACATGTTGTGGTTGTCAAATAAAGCCTTTTAATCTTTGAGAACCGAACCCCATTTGTGCTCCAGCGCTCCTATAAGGACAACACATATTACACTGAATTGATTCCCACTTGCTGTGGGTTGTATTGGAGCTGCGGAGCCGATCGGTAACTTGAATACAGGAGCCAGGAGGAAGTGAAGGACCTGCCGTGACCCCATGGTCACACGACCGCTTGCACCACGTGATTGAGGATTCGCGGGAGCGGATCCGGACAGTGAAACAGAGCAGAGCTGGAGAGCGTACACTCTGGTTGTGCAGAGACAGCACAACCAGATTAGGTGAGAGTCCATCTATATACCCCCACCCTAGTGTTCCTGCAAAATATCCATCAGGTTTTTCCCAGGGAGCGCTTGCTCTGTTTTCTCTTTTTCTGTTATATAAATTTTAAAGAATATAATATAAATTCACTGCAACTGTGAAATCAAAATGATTTCTCATGAATGTTCATGGAAGTGCTGAGGGGCTGGTCACATGGGGACCTGGCAGTCGAAGGCCAGGCAGGGTCTCGGCTGCGGGGCAGTCCTGGTTTTTGAGTACATGCCCCGGTTGCCTCCCCAGTGCAACAATTCAGTTCACAATTGCTTTCATTTAGGGCCAAGGCAGATAAAGAGTTAATGTTGCTCATGAAACATGGGCAAACAACATAAACATTACTTTGTTAGGGGTATTCACAATAACTGTTTTTGGAACAGACTGCTCCTGCCATCCCGCTCCTTTAGGCTCTCATCCGCTCAGCTCAGCATCACAGTATCCCACTGCAAAATAATTTAGTCTCTACTGGCTCCAGCCCAACTTTTCTCATTGGGATCTGCCCCAGTGGAACAGCTAGGGCCACCTTTTAGACAGATGCTCTTTACTGCCACCACCGTGTCGACCCATTTGCCTGTCTATGCTAAAGTTCACTACACACTCACCAGAGGGATCAGTCACTTCCTGAAAGGTGGGGGTGAGTATCAATGCAGGGTGAGAGACTCTAGGCCAGGGGTCTCAAACTCAGGATTTCCATAGGATTTGACAGTTGGTAATCAAATGACCAACTGTCAAATTCTAAGGAAATCCTGAAAACCTGGACTGTGTGCGGCCCTCGAGGCCTGGAGTTTGAGACCCCTGCTCTAGGCTGAGTCCCTCGTCTAGTTCCCAGCTACCCACACTCACTTCCCTGGGTGAGCCAGAGGGTCTGATCAAATCTGGACAAGAGACTTTAGTTTCTGTGATTCCTTTTCTCCATTACTAGGGTACTCCACTGCTAACTCTACACTGAAAGTCCTTATTATAAATTATGCCCCACCCCTAAGGAGTAGCAATAATTATTATTAACAACTTTCATAAATGCAGGAGACCGTGGACCAGACTTTACCTGTACCACAATGTTACAAGAAGGGAACCAGCATGGGACATTACTGCAAGAAGGGGACCAGGATGGATCATTACTGCAAGATGAGGATCAGGATGGGGCACATTCCTGCAAGAAGGGAACCAGGGAGAGAACATTACTACAAGAAGGGGATCAGAATAGGGACATTTCTACAAGATGGGGGACAAGGATGTTTACATTACTACATCATGAGGACCAGAATGGGGCAAATTTTTAGATGGATACAAGGATGGCGCGTTACTACAAGATGAGGACCAGTATGGGGAATATAACTACAAGATAGCGACCAGGATTGCTCACATTACTGCACGATATTGGGTAAAATACTATATGGAGCTAATTGAAAGACGATATTAAAAGAAGGAGGTAAAAAAGTGAAGAAAAAAAATTCAAAATAATGCATGACATTTATTTTTACCACAAAAAATGCATATACAATATGCAAACAAATGAACTAAAATTAACAAAAAAGGGCAAGTCTCTTATCACAACATCTGTAATAACTCATGCTATAAAACTGTGCTAAAACCCATACAATGAATGCGTGGCACCCCAGGGCCAAGTGGCACAGTGTCATTATCTCCCCCCCCCATGTGGTAGTGAGAGCGACAGAGGGTATCCACACCAGACAGAAACTGCACACAACACCTTTCTGCCTCCAGGAGATCAAAACCCAGGTTCAGGGTAAATTCTGGTCTGGGGTGGAGTTAGTCAGTTAAGTTCCTAGGAGGACTGAGGAAGACATCCTGTGGACTAGGAGAAGTGCTAAGCTCATCCCAGGATAGCCAAGCCTAGCATGAGTGACCCCAGGCAGATGTCTGAGAAAGTGAAGGAGAGCCTGGGGAGCGGAGCGGTGTCGTGCTCACCCCAGAGGAGAAGCGCCACAAAAACGGACACCGGAGTCAGTGGCTGTGCAGGGTCTAACGACCTAGCAGCCAATACTGGAAAGTGGGGAATTCCAAGTTCCCCAGCCACACTGTGCCCGGAGGCAAACAGCATAAAGAGCCCAGGTACAGTCACCTGAGACGTGGGGCTAGAGAAGGACTAGAGCTGGCTGCCATACCGGCACCAAGCAGGAGAGAGAAAGCCAGCAGCTCAGCTTAAGCAGCAGCAGGAACCCACTTACAAAGCGCAGCAAGGAGGCCTCAGAACCTGTTGGGTGAGGAAAACCCTGAGTTACTCTCAGGTGCACGGACTCAGCATAACAACACCTGCAGGTAGTAAAAGGACTGACGAACCAACAAACCATGAGTCTGTCTGTTGCTTTGCGCCCACCATCCTTCACCCTACAGCCTTACAACATCCACTGCCCTGGGGATCTGCTCCGCCCAAGGGGAGCCGCTCCATCCCAGCTGTCCATCCATTGTCCCCAGAGGTTCTGCAGCAGTGGTGGCCACTAATAGCCACAAACCACGTGTGGCGCCATGACTAATTTTCCCTTTCATCACCCCCTTTCCTATCAAGCCAAGAATTCCCTTAACAACTGAACCCAGGGTCACAGAGATGGGTCTCGACCCCTGTAACCCCCCAGAACTATTTAACAGCACAATTTCGAGTACCCCACGGCCCTGGGGTGCATTAAATGCTATTTCAATAAAATAAACTTAACGAGCAAAAAATATTCCAAATAAGTGCGCAATAGTCTGCAATAGTCTGAAAAGTGTATAGAAAAAATAGCCTTTACAATACACATCAATAATACAGTACTGCTCTGTATAGTGAATATCAATTTCTCCTACAGGCTGGTTTTCACAGGACTACCATGGTGGCACCCCTGAGGGTCCAGTCGCCACAGAGGTACTGCACTTTAGCCAGAGGTGTGGTATCCCCACCCCAGGTAAGGAGGGGACACTACCCGGTACCCATACAGCTGCATCCAACACTAGCCACTCCAGGCCAGGAAGATGGAGGGATTGGTATGTGGCGCCCCGCAACGAGTGCGTCACAAGAGGGTATTGCAGCCACAAATGCAGCCGCAATATCCTCTGACTCAGCAATGATCCGGTTAACATAGAGATCCAACCCAACATGCAAACACCTAGAACAGGGGACCAATCATAGGTCCTGGGGGGGTGGAGTGTTAGGGTAATGTAGTAGAACACACAATAATCTAGACAGAAAGAGAAAGGATCTAGAACCTGACAAGAGCAGACTAGAACTTGGAGAGGAGCGGGGGCTCCGCACCCCGTGCGGGCCCCTGGGCCGTCACCGGTCGGGTGTCAGCACCTGAGGCCTAACCACCGGGATTGGGCATTTCTCCACGGGTTCCAAAAGACTCCCGTGCCCACAACTCACAGCCGGTTCACTGGTACCGAAGCTGGCAGCAGTTCACCTCTGCCACGCGAACCAGAAGAGTGGAGGATCAGCTTTACAGGAGCACCCCACCACCAGCCAGTTTCCAGTCGTCTAACCAGCGGTGTACCCACTGAGGGATCCAAGGCTCCCCAAAGCATCCAGAACGTACAGCATGGATAGGGCATTGAAGCAGCCTCCCCGTACCCGACCTGGTATTCCTGGGCGACGCTGGCAAGAAACTAAGTAGGTAGAATGGAGGAACACTGCGGATCTCTAAGGGACACCATCACTGCTGAGTCCACCTGGTCTACTACTCAACCACTGTATGCCATGTACTGCCTACTGGTTACAGTAAAGACCCGTTATAGAGACTTTCTGTGTCTGTGCCTCCTTATGAACTGTCCGTCCGCACAACAAGGTAACCGCAGCTGCCGCACAACATCTTGAGCAGCTCCAGCCCCCGGGGATCACCGCTCAGCCTGTGGGGAGCGTAACATCTTGCTGCTGTCCATCCCCCGGGGGTTCCGCAGCGTCGGTAGCCCTTACCGAATCTACTCATAGGTGGCGTCACGAATAAATTAAAAAAAACCCTTTAATCTGTTCCACCAAGACGTCTTCACTTTTGATCTGCACTACACCGGGCCCCACTACCGGCAGGCGCGGTCCACCCGTGACAAGGAGGAAGGAAGCATCGCCTGTATCAACCGGAGTCAGCCGGCCGCGGTGAGTCAGAAAATGGTGTCACGAACAGGATACGAGCAGGCCCGTTACCCAACGGGTATAATGTGCTTAAACTGGACTTTATTGTCTACACTGGACTTTGTTCGTCCCTAAAAGAACTTTCCCGCCTTTACACCATTGGGTCAAGATGGCGCCCAAGATGGCGTTCCCGCCACAAGAAGCCGCCACGTGCAAGCCCAGGAGTGAGTCAACCCCCCCTCATCGTGGGAGGGCTAAAGACAAAAGGCGCCAAACTCTTTGTCCGCCCTGATTGCTCGAATCAACCATGGGGGCGGACCTCAAAGACTTTTCCCACGATTGGACTACAAAAGCCCAGAGGAAATGGGAGTGTCACAGACAGAGAGAAGACTTCTTCACCAGCTCTACCAGAACGTCTTACCGGTTGAACGGGTGTGGTTTCCCTCCAAGAAGAGAATGGCCAGCACGAGACTCCAAGACCTAATGCGGGAGGTTGAGGCGGAGGCCAGAGCAGCCATAGGCCAACCGGGTCCGGATCCTGCCCTTACCATAGACGGCAGCCCCGACTTCTGGCTAGAGGCTCTACAAGACCTCCGGGTGCGACTACTTGAGACCGTGGAATGGACGATTCGCAGCTGGAGCGCGACCCTAGGCAGAAGACTCCATCATGCGATGCAGCAGAGCCGACCGGGTACGACTTCTCCAAGCCCAGACGACATCGCCAGCTTTTCCACCACCTCACCGTCGCCCACCACCTGTCCTGCTTCGTCACCGGAGCCCATAGACTGTATCATTCCCGTGAGGACCACAGCTCGACCCGTTCCAGCGGACGAAACCGCAGCCGACCCCGTTCCAGAGCCGGAGCTTCCAATATGCTCCCACGAAGAAGCTGACATCTACCTGGTTCCACCTGCGGAACCCGCGACTAGTTTCAACAATACCGAGACTGTCGCCCGTTTCTCCCCTGAACCGGAGGCCTCCTCTGCAAATACAGAGGCCTACCTGGTGACCGGGATTGAAACACCACTTCCCGCTGCTACAGAAGAAGAGGCAGGCAGCCTGGAAGTCCTGCACAACGACCCCGAGGAGAACTTTGCAGCACAGCCACCCACCGATCCAGAGGATTCCATCCCATCGTCTTCGTCAGCCGAGCAGCCCGACGTTGTCATCGAAGGAGAGGTCGAGGAGGATGACGAGGAGACCTACAGTTCACCTGAGGATCTCTACACCGGGTTCGCCTGGGGAGACACACGGAACCCTTCTGCCGGGCGATCAGCTCGGGTGCACTGGTCGGGTGCCGCCGCAACAGTATCTTCTCCGGTTCCGTTAAACCGGGCTCCACTCCAGACTGCCCACCAAGCTCGAGCAGTTCAACAACCAGCACGCCGTAGTGACTTTATCCACACGCCGCATCACTCCGACGAAGAGGTACGTCGTATCCGGAGAGACGAGTGGCACACTCGACTGCAAGCCAACATGCAGGCTCGCGCCGAGGCCCGCCGCCAATCTCCATTGCCTGAACAATTCCGTAAAACCGGGTGGGTAAGCACATTTAACTTGTCCACTGGGTGGGGATTCGTAAGGGAGGAGGGTGTGAGTACTGAAGTGTTTGTGGGGCGCCGTGATGTGGAATCGCATCTACCGCGAGGTCATCCCAGCCGAGACTTGTATAGAGGGGACATAGTGACCTATGAGCGCCATATATGCCGTGATGGGTGGTTCGCTATACGAGTCCGGAACACTGCCCTCCATAAGTGACTGTTGTTGTTTGAACTTTGCTACTAAAAGAGACTTCTGTTTGCACCGTAACACCGCGACTTGGCGGCTACAGCCTGAACTTTTATTCTAAGGACAGCCGACCGCCCGCCGGGTCCGCGCAATGTGTTAACCTGTTATTTACCTTTTCACTTTTATGCATACAATGACTTGTCATTAATAAAAGTGTATTACCTGTTATAAAATATAAAAACCTCTGTAATGTGAGTAGTGTGACGCTTGGGGACAAGCGTATTCAACCAAGGGGGAGTGTGGCGCCCCGCAACGAGTGCGTCACAAGAGGGTATTGCAGCCACAAATGCAGCCGCAATATCCTCTGACTCAGCAATGATCTGGTTAACATAGAGATCCAACCCAACATGCAAACACCTAGAACAGGGGACCAATCATAGGTCCTGGGGGGGTGGAGTGTTAGGGTAGTGTAGTAGAACACACAATAATCTAGACAGAAAGAGAAAGGATCTAGAACCTGACAAGAGCAGACTAGAACTTGGAGAGGAGCGGGGGCTCCGCACCCCGTGCGGGCCCCTGGGCCGTCACCGGTCGGGTGTCAGCACCTGAGGCCTTAACCACCGGGATTGGGCATTTCTCCACGGGTTCCAAAAGACTCCGCTGCCCACAACTCACAGCCGGTTCACTGGTACCGAAGCTGGCAGCAGTTCACCTCTGCCACGCGAACCAGAAGAGTGGAGGATCAGCTTTACAGGAGCACCCCACCACCAGCCAGTTTCCAGTCGTCTAACCAGCGGTGTACCCACTGAGAGATCCAAGGCTCCCCAAAGCATCCAGAACGTACAGCATGGATAGGGCATTGAAGCAGCCTCCCCGTACCCGACCTGGTATTCCTGGGCGACGCTGGCAAGAAACTAAGTAGGTAGAATGGAGGAACACTGCGGATCTCTAAGGGACACCATCACTGCTGAGTCCACCTGGTCTACTACTCAACCACTGTATGCC